>JANFOE010003014.1:7500-20000 GCA_025667525.1 Glebionis coronaria
ATGCTCAAGACTATAGCCAAAGATCATATCACAATACTCACAAGAACAAGATCGAAGACTTAAGCATAGTATGCTAGGTTTAAGATTTTGTAAAATGGTGTGACCTCCCTTAGGGGAGATTGTTGGAAATACGGTTTTCCAAAGAAAGTCTCGATCACATCATTGTTTGCATAGATCACGAGCTATAGACTATTTAGGACATTGTAACTTAGAGTGACCTCCATTAGGGGAGATTGTTGGAAATACGTTTTTACGTATTTAGAAAGGATCAATCAGTCCAAAGATAGATACAAGTATTGGGCTCGCAATCTAATGTATTAAGATATAGCCCACCAAAGCCCACATGTAGGGTGGCTATATAAACCCCCTCCTAGCATGTTAGGAGGGGTTGAACACTTTGTCATTTCATCAATTCCATCTTTCTTCCATTCTCTCTATCTTTTCTCTCTCTACTTTCTCTCTCTAGTTCTTTATTCTATTCCATTCATTAGATAAATCAAACATTGCTAAATTCTAAGAAACTATGATCATATATATATATATATATATATATATATATATATATATATATATATATATATATATAGGGGGGCTTTCTTTTCAGAACTATTTTAAGTGACAGAACTATAAGAATCATAATCAGCCAATAAGAATTTAGTATTATTAAATAATTTCATTTAAATCAAAAGGGCATAATAGGAACCTATAATTTACTT
Organism: Glebionis coronaria; assembly: GCA_025667525.1. Lineage (NCBI taxonomy): Eukaryota > Viridiplantae > Streptophyta > Magnoliopsida > Asterales > Asteraceae > Glebionis > Glebionis coronaria. Next base: position 8,217 of record JANFOE010003014.1, read on the forward strand.
TTGTTTGTAATTAGTTTTTTATTAAATTTTTTTAATTTCTTTATTTTCCCCAAATTAAAAATAAGTTTTTTTCTTAATTTTCGAAATATTTTTTTTATTTTTTTCGAAATTAGTTTTTTTTAACAAATTTTTTTCTTTTGCTTTCTTAAATTCTTTTATTTTTCAAAATTCAAAAACATTAGTGTTTTGAAAAAAACAACTTTACATGTATACACATACATGTTTTTGTACTTTACAATTTTTTGAATTTTTCTATAAGCATACATGTTTTTCGTTAGAGTTGTCACGTGTGCACATATATTTTTTGAATAATGTAAATTTATAGCAAAATAAAAAACATACACGTTTGATATCCATTAAAATAGAAATTATTAATAATACCAAAAGTACACATGTACTAATGTTTATTTGAAGTCTTCAAAAACATACATGTGTGGCTTTAAAAACATACTTGTATTAAAAACATGCATGTCCGCCTTTAAAAACATACATGTCCGCGTCAAAAACATACATGTCCGCCTCCAAAAACATACATGTCCGCCACCAAAAACCAATGTTTTAAAACCCGATTTTTTATTTGACTCGGATTAGTCGCCGGTTCATCGGGTTACCGGTTCAACCAGTTAAACCGGCGGGTCAACCCGGTTTTCATTACAAAGATAAATTATTGATATTTGGAAAGAAATATATCAAACTCTGAAATACGCTACATTAATTGAAAGTTAAGAATTTTAAATATTCTAAGTTTTATTGTAACTACTTATTTAAAGCATTGTCTAAAACACTTTGCACAGATTTTTATATCAATTGATTGTGACTTCACATCACTCCTACACCTTTGTCTCCTTATCTTTTAAAAAACAAGATCTCATAAACAAATTTTTTCCAAATAAATGATCCTTGATATCATAGCTTAAAGTTCAAATTCCTCATCCCTTTAACCTAGCTCAGCCGCCTCTTCATCTTCACCATCGAGAACAAAGTACTCGTTCTTCTCAACTGGCCTAAACATATAAAACATCACAAAATAGAAGGACAAACTCGCAATCTCCTCAGCAGCACTTGACCCCACTGATACTTATACACATCCATAATCTTCAACGCAAACACAATAATCCTCATAAAATACCCTAATAACCACAATATAAAACTGCCTAAACATCAATAGTCTTCAACGTAAACACAACAATCCTCAGTGACATGTTCTTATGTTACACTATTTCTTTCTTTTACTTTGATAAGAGTTGAACCGGCCGGTTTTCGACCGCCTTTTCGACCCGGTTTGACCAAAACCGGCGGGTTAATCCGGTCCGAGTTTTAATGAGAACCCGGTCTACAACGGACCGATCACCATTTCGGTTCTCGGTTTAACCGGTCGAACCGGGTTTTAAAACACTGCCAAAAACATACATGTCCGCCTAAAAAACATAATTGTACTAAAAACATACATGTACCCTCCAAAAACATACATGTCCGCCTTCAAAAATATACTTGTACTAAAAACGTATATGTCCGCCTCTAAAAACATACATGTCCGCCTCCAAAAACATACATGTCCGCCTCTAAAAACATACATGTCCGCCTCTAAAAACATACATGCTACAAATATGTCGAATTAATTGAAGCGGTTTTTTCATTGCACTTTCTTGCTGCATCTTAAGATCGAGATGTAAATACCAAGGTTGACCTCGTTGATGCTTGGTGGCTCTTAAAATATTGATGGTGCTAACTATGTCACATGAGATTTTTCTTACCATGTGATTTTGTCACCTATTATATAGTATATAGTAAACACTTAGTATCATCTACAAAATATAAATAATTCAGAGAGGAGTGATATAATTCAAAACGTTAACCAAGTACATATATTCCAAAAACAAACAACTCGTTATAATTTAATTATAACTAAGCATATAATATTTACTAAACAAATGTATCTTACTGAACAGAGGCTCTTATTCGTATCTATAAGATCCTTTATACCTACATCTCCTTCCTTTTGCTCAAATTCAACAGCTTCGTGACATAATCATTCATAACCGCACATGATCTATTATAGTAACTTCTTTAGGTAAAGAACCAATTATGAATGGTTAAATCAAGCTTAGGAGACGTGTGGGATCAGGCGCAAATAGACTGGTTTTGGTGGATGTAGATTTGAGACTTGCATCATGTGGATATGTGATTGTTTAATTCATCGTACTGAAATGATTGCTTTCAATTACGAGATCGAATATGAGATGACCGATCCATTATTTGCTTGGTTAATTGATTTTACAGGCTAATTGATTTGGTAGTGATGATTAAGATTTGGAGGATGTGAATGATGGCGAGGCAAAAAGTCGACCACCATGAATGGGAGGCAGCACAGAGGATTGTGGTGGTGGTTTCTAGGTTTTGATAAGATCTGAGGAGATAGGCCGACATTTGTTTATGTAAAAAATAAATAGGTTAAAGTATTTTTAAGGTGATTTTTTTTATGGAATAATAAACTTCCTAATTTGCCCTTATTTAATTTTGGCATTCAAAATCATACAAAATCACACATACATATTTTCGAAAATGCCATTCTGCTTTAATTAATGGTACATTATGTATTATTAGTAGTAAAAAAATAGTTCTGATAGTTCTGACATTAAAAATGGTTCTGAAAAGAAAGTTACATTATATATATATATATATATATATATATATATATATATATATATATATATATATATATACATACATATATATATATATATATATATATATATATATATATATATATATATATATATATATATATATATATATATATATATATATATATATATATATATATATATATATACATATATATACATATATACCCTATGGCGATTGATACCAATTGTTGTCCCTAAATATATGATGATAGATTAAAGAAAGGAGATGGAAAAGATAAGAATTTCTAGAGAGAGAAAGTAGTGAGAGAAAGTAAAGAGAGAGGTGAATAACTAGGAGAAATTAGATTAAGAAAAACAAGAATATATATATATATATATATATATATATATATATATATATATATATATATATATATATATATATATATATATATATATATATATATAGAGAGAGAGAGAGAGAGAGAGTTAGGATCAAATGAGAAGAAACCTTAAAATAAGAAGGATAAGAAGAAATTATAACCGCATATTCGAGATGCATGCACTTAAATTAGATGCATATTTATTATCTTAGATGTATTATAATGTATTATAACATGTTTTATAGCTTTTAATTAGATGTATATACGTCTATTAGATGCATTTCATGATTTATCTATATTTTGTTCCTCTACACGTGCCCAAATCATGAAAATCAATTTGTACCATCTACACATCAAATTAACTTTCGAAACTCAAGATGGTGCATCTACATGAATGAAATTCATCTAATGCAAGTCGTTACATCTCAAATGTGTGGTTTTAGTCTCTTCTCACCACTTCTTATTTTAAGTCTCTTCTCATTGGATCCTTACTCTATATATATATATATGTATATATATATATATATATATATATATATATATATATATATATATATATATATATATATATATATATATATATATATATATATATATATATATATATATATATATATATATATATATATATATATATATATATATATATATATATATATATATATATATATATATATATATATATATATATATATGTATATATATATATATATGTATATATATATATATATGTAAATATATATATATATATGTATATATGTATATATATATATATATATATATATATATATATATATATATATATATATATATATATATATATATATATATATATATATATATATATATATATATATATATATATATATATATATATATCTTTACATTATATATAATAGGAGGGAAATGCCACATAAGCATCCCATTAATCTATGTCATCACTTTACTATTTTAATTTTTATTAATTAAATTTCCGGATTAAATTATTCGTTTTTTTATTTTTTCCGTTTTAATGTTACAAAAAATTTCAATTGTGAGATTCGAACCCTGGTTTGCAGGGCCAGACTCATAGACCTCAACCATTGGATCAGACAATTACTTGTGATATCCAACGATAAATCCAGATTAATAAACGTACTAAAACAAAAAAAACTATAAACGTGATACGTATTAAAACCCATCATGTTAAATTAAAACTCTAATATCAGAAGTACCCATCATCTTAAAACCCTAACATCACAAGAACTCACAAAAACGTGTAGGATTTGTGTTAAAAAAACTCCCGAATTTCGAGCATTCAAGTTGTAGTCACAAAGGCTTTCAAATCAAACCACAACCTTATTCCATATAATTTTATAATTCTATATTATCCTCTTATAGCAGATACCCTTCAAGACTATGTTCTATTCCCTACGAAATCAATTCTCTAGATCCAGTGATGAAAAAAATAGAGAATTGTCCCAACAAAAGTTCCCCTCAAGCAATTGTGTAAGCTATTCTTTATTTATTGATCCCGTAAGACCCTATACCATCACCCTCTTAAGGTCATTCAGATGTGGTGGTGGACTTGAAAGTGGTATTAACAGCCAAATTAACTAAGGTATTCATCTATCACATTAAAAGCTAGCATATCCTAAAGCAGAAGTTGTATTTGTAATGATCATGATATAGTACCTGATTTAAAAAAAAACTATCTGCATGCCAATTACGAATTCATCACTACTCCTTCTTGTGGCAGGTACTACACCATGACATGTGGATAAGCCAAATTATGGCAGGTATAAGTTGTTTATATATGTTAATAAGTTTGGTTAAAATCTTCAGTTCTCCTAAGATGGATCAACATTTAGTTGATTAAAAACCAAACCCGCTTCCCATATTTTTTAATCAGTGAGCCTTAATTTTTTGCAACGCCTGATACGAGGTCTTTCATTCTTCAATTCGGATAGGATATGTTATCTTTTTCTACTCCTTTGTAGGACAGACCTTGGTCCCTTGATGGTTCACTTAAGCTTAAAACATGCTTGGTTATGGTAATTCCAGGTATACATCTTTTTCTTATGGCTGAGATCAAATTATAGAAGTCACTTTTATACTCCTGTTAAAGTGTAGTCGCAAGTGTAAACGGTAAACCAAAAGCAACTGACCATCTAAGGGACACATTAGTGGCTCTGCCATCCCATCCTGAAACAAATGTTTTAATAATCACTGGAAGGCACCCGCGCATTGCAGCGGTGAGTACCTTATGATTAAGGTTCAAACGTAGAAGAAAATGATCTCGGTCTATTCTTATTCATCCGCTTTATCGCTTTCGATCGTCCTCTCTGTTTCGTGTTCACGTGGATTTTATTAGCAAACTAAACATACGACGACTCCGGGTAGAACCCGTAAAATATACATTTATGTATTAAATGTATTATTAGTAGTACCCCCAGTATTTTTTAACTTTATTTATAATTTGATCATAACTCTTTGACGGTAATCTGATTAAGGTTATCCACTCATTCTACCAATGTGTGCTAAATACAACAGGACATACAGTCGTGTCTTTGCATATATAGGGGTCCAACGTTAGTGATCATCTGCTACTGAAATTGTTAGGCAGGGATCACTGCAGGAGTTGGTGCCGCCACGGATCCTGGTGCTACGACATGTCCAGGTGCAATTGTGACCTGCAAGCCTCTATGTTGCCCTGCTTGCTTCAGGAATGCCACATCAGCTGCAGCTACTCCGGCCAGTGGTAAACTCTGATATTTTGGGTTCATACAAATTTAACAAATTAGTGAAAAACTGTTATATTTTGCATGCTTTTTGGCCATCAGCTTATTTTATGTTGACGATTGGTGTTGTTCTATATGGAGGACAGGCTCCTGGTGGACTTGATGTTATATTTGGTGAGAAAATTATCAATTCAATATGTTTATTTAACATATGTGTTTGAGGTGTAACTGATTTTTATAATCGATAACTTTCTGGTTAGTTTCCAAACGTATTGCGTTTATTTTGAAGATTTTCCCTAATATCTTTGTATCATCACAGAAAAAAAACTCCAATTACTTTGTATATTCTGACGATTATGTTTCTTTAGTATCAGCTTCTCCACATGGCACTGTTTTGTTTCATGATTATGTTTGGTTTCAGCATCTTTCTACACTAAGTATCATGGTATGTCAATGTATAGTCTCTTTTATGCTTATTTTTTGTACATTATTAACATTATGTTCATGTTAGAGGAGTTTGAGTCGACTTTAACAAGCAGAACTGTAATGAACTTTCTAAAACCACATCTGAGTCTATTTATAACTCGTAGGTTGGATGGTTTCTGATTTCTTTCATATAGGCAATAATTTATCCAAACAAGTTTTGTGATGGCTAAAACATATAGCAGCTTGCTGCTTAATCAACCTCATTCGTTGTTTCGTTAAATATTTATATTTGTTGCTGCAGCAGGTGCAGGTTAGTTGTGAAAAGAGAGGATTTCATATTCAGTAGAAAATCTAAAGAGAAAACCAAAGCCAGTTTACAAAGCAAACAAGAGGTGATAGCAGAGAACGAGCATTCGTTTATGCCCATACTCATCAGGTATATCCAGTTCTGTAGCTTAATTACTAGAATATTTGTTCTTTGAAATTAATGTACTCATTAGGTATATATATATCCTATTCTTTGAAAGGTAACCTATCACTCTTAATGATTTGTTTTAAAGTATATGAAAGCACTATGGAAGTGAGGGATTCGGGTATGTATATTACCACCATGGAGTATAATCTACAAATTCATATTATAAGGAATAACTATCAACTTCATTTTTATGTTATATTCAGCTTGTCTACATTGGTATGTATTGCCTCTCATTTTATTCCTGCAATTAACATATGCGACAAAATAGAGTTAATGAGCTCAATATGCGTAGCATTGTTGAAGAGGACGATGTCATCTATGTAAATACATAAAAATAAATTGTTTTTTCGCATTGCTTGCTATGTTCCTGTTCTGGCTGGTAATTGATATTTATCTCTTTCACCCATCTGAAAAGAACATAACCCAAATCCATCATTCATAATAATGTTCAAAACACATCCTTTAATAACACAACCTATTGCAGCTGCGCACTAGAATAAAGTTAGAGAAAAAGAAGCTAAGTCGGTCAGCACATCAAGTACATCCCTGCTGGTGATTTTTGTGCGGTGTTGTAGTTTGTATATATGTAATGGTTAGTTAATTCTTGAACACTTGGTTTAAATTATTATGTAAATTGATCTTCTTTCCAGTATGGGCTCTAATGTGGTATGTAGGTTAGATGCCAAGATTCACATTTTCTGGACTAAAGGCAGTTGGTAAAACTGAGTACAAGCCCTATATGTATTATGGAAGCACTTTTATTTGTACTTTAACTCTGCTTGAAATAATGAATGCCTATCGATTCAAGAAGGTACTTAACTATCATATGTTTTTGCCCTTAAAAAAAACTATCATATGTTCTTTATAACCTTTCAATTTTTTATGGCTTTAAACATACAATTATTAATCAATCTTTCTTTTTAATATTTCACGTGGTTTGAAATATGCAGGCCTGCTTGGAGTCATGGCGCGTAGGTTTTTATCGTTACGTAGCATATTAGTGGCAAAGGTATTTTGCTATTGATGGTTTTTTCTTAAGATGTTTTTCAAGCAGTGATATTAATATTGTTTAAGATTTTTGGGGACATATTTTTCTTGAGACTTAAGATGGGAATACATTTGTTGATGTTATCGTACGGATACATAAAAAACTACAGATTCCACCTAAGAAATCTTTGGTACTTTTATCTTTTTTAATTTGTCATCCTTTCAAGCTAGGATTAAGGTTGGTAGTGTAAAACTTGGTCGTATTAATATTAGATTATCGCTCACACCATATTTGTTTACATGCCCTGCTTCATTGATAGCTAGGTATCTACTAATTTAACCCAATTAAGATGATTCTAACTTTCTTTTGGATGAGGCATTAGTTTTCTGCATTACATGATTAATGACTAATAAGATGACTAAGGTAAGAAGGAACTACTTGCCAATTAATAATAAGCCTAACTTCTAGGCATTACTCTTCTATTATAGGAATTTTAAGCAAAACAAGTTAGTTCGACCATGAGTGTGTAACAATAGGATAGGAATTTATGGTTTGGGAGGAATGAGCTTTTGCAAGTTAGTGATAAAAATAAGTTAACTATTTTTTATACAGTTCTATGTGTATTAAAGCGTATACGTCATGAAATTTCTTGCTGTGGGCTTCAGTGAATCTTGAAAAACCACAAGAATGTAGGAAAAATCATCATGAAAACAAGTAGTCTATTGTGAGAACGTATGAATATCTTTTTTTAATTTTATCCATATGTTTAACATCTATTTATGGAGTGTAATCTTTTATTTGTAACATTAGCTTACTTGTGTTATATGTTAACTTCATGCAAGGAGCATTAATTATCAAAAGATGGAGTTTTATACTGAAGACAAGACTGATTAAATATTACACTTAAATGTTAATGGAACAAACACACTGTTTACCTCTAATTATCTTCTTTTGCCTTATGAATTTGAGGAAGTACATAGAAATCTTCTGTTAGGCGGATACAGTCGCCAACATTTTTAGGAGAAACTAAATCCAATGAAACTTTTAAGCAAGAGTGCAGTCATCCACCTTACTCCCTCTAATCTGTAACAGTTCCAAAGTTTTTCCCTAAACCGACAACATCTCCTATCCTACATCGTCTCGCCTTCCTTAGAATCAGGGCTGTGTATTTATCATCTCTTTTGAAGCTTTAAAATCAAGTACAGTATATTGTCGATGTTTAAAATTCAGTAGTTTAGCAGGCCTAACTTAGTTAGGGCCATATTTGGCCCCTTTGATGAATGGGTGTAATACACCGTCGTTTAATGAATAAGTAACATCATATAGAAAGTTGTTCTACCTTTGAAACAAGGGATAAATCCTTTTCGAGTAAATTTTGAGTGAAATAACATCATTTAAAGGAAATATCAGGAACGGTAGTTGACACATAAGCAAACTCCACAACAAAGACAACAACTACACAAACTCCACAACAAAGAAAAGTTTTATTTTGTATTTGAAACCTAGATTTGTGTGTATCTAGAAGCATCTGTAAGGTAAGGTATGCACCTATTTCTTTAGAAAATGAGATATCGAATAGGTAGTTAAGTAGTTTAAATAAGAAATCATAAACACCGCTTAAGATACGAGGAATGAGATACGTGGTTGCTAGCTATACCAAAAATGAGAAGGTTAGAAACCGAATGGTGTATGCATGCGCTACTTCAAGAATTAAATACAAAGTTCACACTTAAACATCCCAACTTCGAAAACATCATTATAGGTTTATATGCAACACAAGCTTTACACTAAAGCCACCCAGTTTTATGATTTGCTCATTTGGCATGTTTTTAGCTGGAGTTGACATTGTGACTTAAAAGAACCTAGATTGGTTGCCTTGGTGCACATTTTGAACACCTGTGGTTTATGTATACATTATCTCTTTATTAATTCTAATAATCTGATAGATGCTAATTGTGTAGGAGTTTGATTAAGGTTCTCTTATACGTTAGGGATTAATCTATAAGTGGCGGGTAAACTGGTGCAACACATTCAGATAGATCGCACTCTTAGTTCCTACTTCAGTTACAAACTTGCTTGAATATACACTCTTTCCTACATTTTTTATTATGTTTTTTGATTTTATTAGCTTACAAATTATGATCTACTTTGAATTAACAAAATTGTATTATATCACATGCGCACTGTTGATATTAGTTCTTTGAATTGGTTTTGGTCTAAGTAGGTATTATGTGGTATGCAGGTTAAATGATACACTACGTACCAATGTCACGGGCACATTGAACAGAGCTGATATTTGCAGAGAACATTGTCTGAATGATCAATTTCGCTACTGGATGAATTTTTGAGTATCATGCTAAACACATGAGGGTTCTGGTATCAGTTTTAAGGAATGTGTTGTTTTATTCAAACAAGCATTTTCTAAAGCTTTGGTGATGTAAAAAGTTTTGAATTGAAAAGAATATAGAACATTTTAGAAAATTGCCATTGGATTAGCGTAAGTTACATGTTGTATATTCTTTTTCTAAAATGTTCACTCGCTAGGTAACTAATTGATGAAGACCTTTGTCAGTCCTTCAGATTTTAGTGAGATCTTCAAGTGTAAAGGTGTTCACTTGGGAGGTGATGAAGACCAGTTGTACACTTCTAAACAGCCTATTGGTATACAACATGCCACATTGGAGCTCCACCCCTCATATACAAAAATGGTAAATCCCTTTAGTCTTAACATTATTTACCATCTCAAGAACATTTAGAATCAGTCAAGAAATAAGATATCATTTTCTTTTTGTATCTAAAGACTTCATGTTTCGTATAATTAAGAGTATGATTATAAAGGTTTTTGACATTTCTGTAGGGATTCTTATGAGCAGTGGAAGGAGTGTTTCGGCGAAAGAAGCATCCCGAAGACGTAGATTAATATGGTGAACGAGTTGGGAGTGATGATGTCAATGGAAATAGTAATGCTTTTGGAGCCACCATTTTCCCACATTATCTTGCACCTGAAGAAACAAGGTAAATAATCATATAAAGTTTTGTATCCATTGTCTTAATTAGGGCGAGTGTTTGATCTTTAAAGTAATGATAATGATACAATATTACTCGAATAATTAAGGACTTACTGATCATTCAAATAGATCATAATAAAAAACAAGAATAAGTTTTATAATACCAAATACTAAAAACTAATTATATGCAAAGCAAGCGATTGCTAGATAATCACTTCACATCACCCTGCTAAACGACACCTTTGATGGATTTTTTTATTAGTGTGATCTTTTTGAAACTCTTGAATATGGACCCTCAATTGAAAAAAATTCGAGCTTCTTATTATGATGCAATACGAAAGGGTGTTGCAACAATCATTATATAATGATCGGCATATTAGAGGTACAATATCTCTATATTATTTTAGATCTAGGCTCCTTTATGTAGAGCGTTGTTTGGATGTGAATTTCATAAGTGACTGATATTAAAAATCAGAAACAGATAATTAGATGTTACAAGACCGGTCACTCAAACTATTTTTTGGATGTACTATTATAGTTTAAAGATGTTATAGGCTTAAGAAGGTACCAAGTCAAAGAAGGGAATCAGTTATGCATGTGGAAAAGTTGTTTAATCATATAATAATCACACCACAACGAAAATCATATAAGTTATGAACGTGTAATAGACATTAGAAAAAAAATGTAGAACAAAGGAAAAGAATGATTGTTTACAGTAACAGAAAATATAAAGAGATACATAAATAATGACGCAAGCAGAATAAACCAAGCATATCGAACATGTATTATCAAAATAACCAAACATAGAAAACTAAATGTAGTGAAATTCAAGCTGTGATATATAAATTATTAGCTCCAAACGCAGATGTAAACACCTGTTAGTTAGTATCAATATCATTTATCATAAGTGATCGAGTCATTATAATACTTCCTAGCCACATTTAATCTTATACAGATTGGTTGTGGTCACGGGCATCCTGGAATATTATCATGCCTTCAGGTAAGCAATCATGTTTATCCTTACCATGTCCTTTCAAGAATATACTTCAAATTCGGACGTAACTGATCGGTTTTATACTTCAGGATGACCATCGTTGTACATTTTTATAATTTCATTTATGAGGTTCTAAATTGTCTCCTAATTCCAAATGTTGTTG
>JANFOE010003014.1:25000-39801 GCA_025667525.1 Glebionis coronaria
TATCTGTCCACCATAATCCTTTTTTTAAATGACTAATACACCTATAACTCAATTAATCCTCTTTATCTTTGACATGCTTATAGATTCATAGGTTTGCGTTTTAATAGAAAAGAATTACTACAAAACAACAAAAATGAGGATTAGATGTCTTGTTTTTTTATATTTGCCTAAAATCAATGGCACCACCAAAGGAAAACAGTGTTAAGTAATATTTTGTACTGGACTATGCTACTCCCGCAATACATGGGTCAAGTAAATAAACAAAATATAAAACGTGTCAAATGCCTATTCACCACATGCTATGATATTTGGTTTGTACTCGTTATTTTGTAGGTCAGTTACCTTTCTACAATTTTAATGCCATGTCTACTCTAGATTTAAAAAAAATATATCTAATTGACCAAAATGATGTTTACTTGTGAATCAATAGGAGTATCTAATACTTTAGGTGGTAGTCTTGTAGGATGGATGTCCAACTCTCTTCAGCTTTCTCAAGCGCCATAGATAGTGTCCGTTTCTCTGCTTCTCTTTGGTTCAATGCAGCTTATTGTTGCTCCTTGACGGATTGATTCCGATCCTTATATCATCTGAAAAATTTGGCCACTGGATCAAATCGATGCCACAGAAACTGAATATTCGATGGTGTATTAGATGTGTCACATAAGTGACACATATAAATAAAAAAGGAATACTCACTTTTTGTTGACAATTAAGATATCTCTGCTTGTTCAGTCACATCAACACACCTGTTGTTGTCATGATGTCCATCGAAAAGGATCTCGGGCACTAAAACAAAACTACATCTTCATAATAGGACATACATTTAGGAAGTCAACTAATCGTTCTAAGAGGGATAAATTAGCATATTTAAGCTTGTTGTGTCCTATAAAAATAGATAATTCAAATGTTAGAAAAATGAAACTGAGAACACAAAAAGATTAGGAAAAAAAGATAGTCTAATATCTCTTGGTTCTGTAAGTTTGGGGAACATGTTGGAATACTGGAAGGATACCTTTCTCCTATTCATCAGTGGCTTCCCTTCGTTCACCAAGCAGTTGCTCTAATGCATATGTTTGAAGAGTCATGGGTTGATGAGGCGCGCAGAGCTGAACCAACCGCATGTGAGATGGATTCTTGATATGTTGCAACTAATAGAGTAGAAGTTCATAGTCAGTACCATATAATTGTCATGATGCCACTGGGAAGAGGAGTTGTCAGTCCTTGGTAGATGACTATATCAGCTCCTAAACATGTGTCTCCCCATATCCTGTTGGATGGTTTTGCATAAAAAAATACAAACAAAATATTCAGAAAGTGTGATTCAAATTGAGGGTAAGGAACTCCCTGTTTAGAATCCCAAAGTTGAATCATTATTAGTCAAATGTTCAACTAACCTCTATAACAATCCATAGCAGCCGAGGCAGACGCAAAGGTAGTGAAATAGCTTTCAAACCTATGAAGGTCACGATCGTCCTATTACCAATAGCAGAAGTGTAAGTATATTATTCCAATGGCATTACCAACACAAGATTATATAAAAACAAATAGAAGTGTAAGTATTTTATTCTAGTGGTATTACCCTTAAACAACTAAAACATACGGAGTATAAAACAACATGAAAGCGTGTGTTATCACACATCCTGCGGAACTGTGGAAGATACAATGTTATGCAACGGTTTGAAACTCAATCTCGGCTCAGATTAACACAATGTATTACAAGATGGGCTATTTGATTTGCTAGGAGTGTTGACTCGCGGGGGAGTTTTAGGCCTGGGTCGAGGTCGTTGTCTCCTAGGTGTGTTTCCCAAAACAATAAGGTCTGCAACACGTCCTACTGGCCACCCTTTCGTCTGAACCTACTATTAGTACCCAAGTGAGATTAGAAAACTTGATTAAAGTTTGCTGACACTTTTATGTGACAGCTATTGAGCTTATTCATATGCCATCGATACTAAGGTGAATCGTGTCCCAGTCTCCAATCTATCTCCTCGATTTGTTTCAAAAAGCCAGCAAGTCTATTGCATGTGGCCTGCAAGGGAAAACACAGCATAAACAAATAACTAACATTGATGTCTTAATCTTGACAGTTCATCATTCCGTTAAGTTCTTTGTTTGCTGATTTCAGAGCCGACATCTAGAAAGTACAAAAACTCATAAGTGGCAGAAAAAATGAGTTATGATTCCATTATATCAGTACAGGTGGGCTTTTGAGTGTAGTGGTCTAAGAATTACGTGTTGAAGTCGAGTGTGTTCATCCTGTATTATGGCTCGGATCGATTAAGGCTGGGAGCTATAAAGTGAGTATGGACGGTGATTGTAGATGGGGGTCTATTGAGTTGGAGAACTATACGCGGAAGAAGAAAGGGATTTTCTTGTATTAATGAATATTCCGGTTACTGACTCAGATAAAGAAATGTCATTGGTGAATCAAATTTAATCACAAGGACCCCATAAAGAATACATTCGTGAACATCCAAGGAAATGAAGTCACAATATTGAGGCCTGAGACGATAGGTAACCAGATAGTGTTGCTTGAAGGACAGAGAAACCGTCTTAAATTTGCTAGTGCGATAGCTGAAGCTCGTGTGTCGGCCAAACAGGGTAACCATGTAGAAGCAACAATGTTTCTTACTGAGTGCAGGAAAGAGTTGTGGGGATCGTCTTCGGATCGTGGCGGAGACCAGTACGGGGATCATTTGGCTAATGAACTGGGTGTGATGTTAAAGGGAATAGTTGATCCTACTGCATATGAATCGACAGGAATGGCTAATATGTTGGCAATTGGGAGTTCACATTCAATGAAGCGAGCAACTGTGACTTTCTACGGGGGCTCGGCATAGGCTGATTATTGGACACCAGCAATGGGGAGGATGGTCAAAGCATCTCAAGCTGCTCCATCAAAAGGCAGTAATCGTAGAGGTCGTATTTTCACAGTTAAACTGCTTTTTTGCTTCAATTTGAAATAATTTGGCATCTCACACTTAGCATTGGTTCTTGGCTATAGAAGTAAGACTACAAGAGTTGTGACAGTAGCCAATTAGAAGAACCAAACTAAACTTAAAAGGCATTAATTAAATCTTGTATATAAATAACATGTGGTGAGTACCTTGCAACAGTTGGGCAGAATCACAAATGTAAAAGAAATACGGACCAACCAAATTCCATTTTCTAATAAAAAATATAAATATTCTAACATGACATCCAAAACAGACCCTATAAGTTACTTTGGTACTCTCAGAATATAGGAATACTTGGAAAAAATATATAGAAAATATAAAAAAGATCATACGTTCCAATCTTAAATATTTCCAAAAAGAACCACAAAGTTCCTGTTAGTTTCCTGTAGATATTCGACAATTGACAGGGGACTTGAGGTCCAAACTGCAAGTCTCCTATAAAATCTACATTGAGACTCAAATTCAAACCACATATGCTCCATACGAAGGTTCTTGTTGGAGAAACATATAGAAAACATTCAATGTAATATTACGCAATATTATGATCTTTAATCATTGCTAAATGACAACTGACCTCTTGATTATTCCTTACTTAAATTATAGTACATGGATCAACCACATTACCCAAAAATTTATTCATTTTAACCCTCTCATCGAGCACAAATCCATGCGTTATAAATTCAGAATATGGTGCTTTTCGTGCCACATATCATGAAAATATAATAAGAAAAATGAAAACAGTTAATCTAAGAATGTAGATGGTCACGATACCTTTGGATGGAACACTGGTCAATAACGAACTTTGAAATCAACCCTGATGCTCATCGTTACTTTGAATATACAAATCGGCAGGCAAACTGAGGCCATCTCTACCTTCCAAAACAGCAGCTTATGAAGATCATGCTTGCTATAAGCAGGGGTTGGAATGTTAAGAATGAATTAACCTAAGACATTGACATTGCGTTTTGACCAATACTTTTTTGTTAAAATATGCAACTGTCTTTAACATAAAGCCACTAATTTATCATAGTCACCGAGTTCAAGTACACCTATGGGATTAAAACGTACCAGTTAACCGTCCTCCTTTACTGTCCATAAAGTATAGGTCAGGGCCCTATAGAACAAAAGAAAATGAAACATATGTTAGGATAGACTCAGGCATGTCAAGCAATTTAAGCAAATAATGTGGCCATATCAGCAAATAATAGAAAACTTAATTGTAGTTCCTTAGAACATGCTGCTATCCATCAGTAAATCCATCAATGTCAGCAAGCCTTATATCAGCAAAATATAATGAATATAAATATACCTTACTTAACTCAAGACTGCCATCTGATTTCGAGCATTATTTATTTCGATTCGTGATCCACTAAAACAGGATGGTATCGACCCTAGAATGCCTGAATCTTATCATTATCAATCAATTAAAAATCAAGTAACATTAACTAAGGTTTGAACTCCAAAATCTGCAATTGTGGCTCGTGTCTGGTCATCGTGTTTAAGAATCATTTCATAACTCGTGAACAAAGTTCGCTTTACCTGAATCACAAAGAAGAAAAAGATAAAAAGTGCCCAATAGTTGTATTTAAAAACACCAAACGATCCACACAGGCTGATTTAGAATAATGCAAAAAAAAAAAAAACCAATAACAATTTTATGCATTTGTAACTAATTCTTGGCTGAATCTAATTACTTGAAACATTGATCTTATCGAATTACATGGATTGAGAGAGACCTGTTTTAAGTAATGTATAAGTGTGTAGAAGTAACTTCACAGTGAAATGGACTCTAAAAAGTGTGTAGAAGTAAAAGGTTTGATATTTTCTACCCATCATGTTTTGCCATCAGCTCGTTACACTTCACCATCTCGTGAGTGCTACTATGCTTATATTTCACACCAAATACCTTACAGTAGTCAAAATTATCATTAAAAAATACTAAAATTATTTCCATAAAAGATCCAATTAAAATTATTTACTGTAGTGTTTTGTGTTTTGTGTTTTTAATGGCACTGACCATATCAAAACTACTTACAGTAGTGTTTTGTGTTTACAGTTATGTTTTGTGTTTTGTATATACTCTCCTTAGTGGTCAAAAGCATTTCCAAGAACACAATAACAATCTTCTTATTTGAACGTGCGAAATTAAATTTACAATTTTGTAAACGTTACTATAAGAATCTTCTTAAGACACCAGAATACATGCATCTTCTTTATCTTCAAATTTTGTGTATCGTATCACTATAATCCGTCCAACATTTTCAATGTATCTTTAGTTTTTTGAATGAGATTACAATAGATGTTATTATTGTTGGACCTCCAAGTACGTTTTATTATGTGATCTTTGGTTATGACACCACAGATGTCACGTGTACTTGTGCTGTATGCATATCTATCTGAAGATGAGAAATTTTCTACGCTCAAGACTCCAAGGGTGAGTGAGTTAGGATACTATTTCCACCAGTCTTCCACAGGAAACTATTTTAATAGCTTCTTACTTTCTAAAGAACAGAATCATGTCGAGGTTGATGCAAGTATATAAAAGTTACTATTTCTACTGCGTTCTTTGTGAAATTTTAATTGGTTTAACTTCTTCAACATTGGAAAGTGTAGTGACCTGGATGAGTCTCGAGTATATCAATATTGTATAACTATCAGATTCTAACCAGATTGAAACGAGCTTGTTCAAATGTAGCCCTTGCATTAACTTCAGCAAGTATAGAAAGTGGTTCAAGTTTGGGCATCAACTTCAGCAAACTACTTAAATCAATATGATCAGAAAAGTTCATTTCAATTTTTTTATAAAGTTCTAATCATGTGACAAACTTGTAATTTGTTCAATTTTTACCTCAAATAATTTTTAACTGAAGCTTAAACCTTCACCTTAAATATGTGTTTGTATATATCAGTTATGCCTTCCTTTTGGGAGTTGATACATTGTGTGCAATCTCCACACAGTATGCTCTGAAACCAAAACTAAAATCTATTATAATGTTAGAAAGTTAACATGAGAAAACAGACAGATTTTGGACACATCAACTTATGAGTCAAAACCGATAACTTTTAAGTCGTCAACCTAGGAAAAGTCCAAGATTTGATGTTCATTACAAAGACACTTTACTGATCAAAGCCTACTTGTACAATTACTTTTATTTGTAAGTAGTATAGTAATTTACCTATTGTGCATCATAAGAATTTCAAGCTCCTTGGTTTGCGCCAGTTTTCCTGTACCCTTTGCTCCGCACCAGTTTTCATGTCATATAACCAAATTTCATTAGCTTAAAAGCTAAAAAGGGAGCATAAAACACTTTTTATAAACTCCTAGCGTCACAGTAACGTATTTTCATGTAACAGCTAAAAATAAGTTTAAAAAATCCCAATAAAAACTGAAAATGAACTTTATTAGTCCGTAAATACCAAGTTGCAGGCAAGACCTACCCTTAACACAGATCCTCCGTCATTTTGGGGCCTCTTGAACTTCTTCACACGCTTTTTTAGAATCTCCTTATCAAGTTTAGGAACCACCATTGGACATCTTTTGTTTTTTGTATTTCAGTAGATCAGACTATAATCTACCATGAAGAACTGATAATAATGATGTATATCACATTGACTGGAGGTTATAATTCAAAACAAATAGAAAGTGGAACCTTTGACCATATTATTTTGAACCTGAGCAGGGGTAGGCCCGTTGACTGGAACCATTGACCACGGAAGTGGTTGAGAATCAATGACAGTCGGAAACAATTCGAGCCAAGAAACATCCACACCCAGTGACTGATCTGCACGATATATTAGAATCCCAATTAAGGTTGCTGCAAAACTGTCTAAATACAATTGGTTATATTGAGACTTAAGAAATATTCAACAACACGGAAAGATTTAAAGAAACCGACCCTCCATAGCCAGCAAAGCTTTTAAGTGCTCCAATGTAAAGCACGTACGTAGCTAACTATTATTTCATTCTAGTATTTAGATTCTACCTTAAAAATATCCTTTCTGGAAAGTGCCTGTTCTCTTTAGGTACTCTCTTTTGACAAGATTGTGATCTGCAAGAGCCTTTGGATCGTATTCTGCACATTTAGTACACTTGTATTTGTCAACTTAAAATGAATATTATTTACAATAAATGTAGCTAAAGACTGTCCTATAAGCTAGTACATGAATACCTCAAGAATAGGCCCACGATCGGCTCCAAGTAGGTGAATCTCATCTAAAATCATAAGACCAACCTGCCAACAGAAATACAAGACAACTTTATACCAGTGCCACGACAATCGCTAATGTAATCATAAAATTTGTCAATTTCAATCCACTTACTAATGAGATTGGTTCGATTTAGATTGTGTTTTATCTCTAGCGAGTTAAACAGGACAAGTAAAAAAACTCAGTTATAACTTAAAACTAAAGAAATACAGGGACTAAGATATAGTAAAACTTGTTGGGTCAACCCAACCTGTCTGTTTGGACCCATACTACAGATGACATGTGATGACCCTGTTCTGACCATTACCCAGCTAATCACGATAAAAGGTTAGCTTGTCACTCGGCAGAGATAACCTTTCAAGCTACCAAATGCGAAATTTCACTCAGGGGTGTTTTCAGGCATACTGGAAATTGTCGTGATCTATATCTAGAACTAAGCGGTCATCCTCAACCAGATAGAACAGAAACTATAGATCCTATCAGCAAATGGTTTCTGCTAAGATTTATGTAAAATTTTGTTGCTTTTAAACCATGTTGTGCACTTATGGTAATTGCAAAGTGAAAACAAAACAAAAGCTGATTAAAAGGTACTCCGTATCAAATATGCATGACAAAATAAAATATGAATATGGGAATAGCTTACCTCTACGTTTCACCTCAGCAGACGGTTCAGCAGTAGCACGCCTCATTAACTCCTACGCTCCCTTGTAAGTCTTGTGCCTAAGCTCCATCTCTGCATATTCACACCAAGCACTTGCCAGATTATCCACGGCTTTATAATTGACTTGCACAACCTTATCAAATATCACCCTAACATTAGCAACCTCCTTATGGGTCAAAGACACAAGCAGGTTGCAACTTGGGAGTATATATCAAGAAAGCTAAAAATTAGGCCGGGGAATCATAATTTTAAATAGAAAAGAAGGTTCAGAAAATACGCTTTTAAAATCCACTTTTTAGGGTCGAGGCAGATTCTTTATCTTATCCTCGTCAAGCTTTGTAGCATTCTTGTCATCCGATGATGGTTCATTCCTCAATACCTCTGGTGCCATCCATTCAGGCTGCAATACAACAGGAACCATCAATACTTCATGTGATAAATAACACACACATACACATAGCAAATAAAAGGACTTTCATAGTAAAGAACATACAGTTCCAGATGTAGATTATGAAGACAGAAAAGTATGGTGTTTCATACGCGCCATCCCAAAATCACACACCTGCATACATTAGTGATAGTAAGTAGTCAATTGTCAAAGAACTGAGCATTTCTCAAATAAAAAAGAAGCATACAAACCTTAACAACCCAATTTCTATCGACAAAAAGATTTTATTCAAATTTTGTTATATGAATTAAATATAAAACCATCTTCAAAAGTTTCGGCAACGACGAAGTTGAAGTACCTGTTATCACTATTACAGCTTGCCTATAGGGATACTCAGGCTTGGAAGAAATTTTGAAAGTGTAAATTAACTGTTTGGGTCATAGAAGGGTAAATTAACTGTATTTGCATCCTATTGCCATCTGAACCCTCATCAACTTTATGTTTTCTCGATACATTTGCAAGATCCTGATCTTCCTTGTCTGCTTAACTAAAGTAGCAGATCAAACAAACATCAGAACATGTAAAACAACACGGAATATGAAGGATTATCCAAATGACATAAGACACGACGACATTATATACAATGATTTATAAGAATCATCGAAATCCTGTGACCCGACCCCTCAACTAAGGCAATAATGAACATGCATACATAGTATACGCTGCAGTACACTCTTCTCATAATTTCTGTGATAGTCTTTATGGTATTTTTTTGAACAGTTTTGGATGTACATTATTCTTATTCGTGCAAGTAGTACCCATTTATAGACCCCCTTTAAATTTTAAAGCCAAACACCTTACTCATCAAAATTGATGAAATATCTTATTAGCATTAGAGCTAAGAATGTCAAAGAAAATAAAAAGTGTGATAATTCCATAAGTAAATTGCTTGAATTCTAAAATGATAAAAAGGTGGACTTTGATCACATAACCTCTATATTTCTGGTTATATCAGGTCAATTTAAAAACTTATTTGTACATGCACATAGGCGGGGCACCTAAATATGACACCTAGCTTTCAAATTATAAATAAACCTTGGAAAATTAATTGGTTCTTCAGGCAGTTGTTCCTCACATTCTTAACGACATAAAAGAGCACTTAACCTGGCAATTTCAAATGCTTCAGCAAGTTTCTGCTCGTCAGATCATTCATCAGCATCAGGATCTCGACTCAAATCATCACTTTCTTTACTATCCACTCAATCCAAATGGGTACCATAGTCACACTGGTCGTAGTAATATGTCTAATGAAAAGGCTGAGAGTAAATGATGATAAATATATCAATTTTTCATATGTTCAGTTTGTACAGTTATCAAAGAAGATTTATCACTCAACATTAAACCTAAAAAGAGATTCCATATTATTTTAAAATATGGGTTACTAAATATATTTGGTTCATCAGTTTTATCAAATGAAGCCTAGTGTTTCTGTTTCCGTTGTATGAGCTGTTAAGCGATGGATACTAACCAAGAATTTGGGAAGGTGCTGCAGATGCTTGTGTTCCTGAAATTTCAAGAGCTTTTAGAAATTTGTTACAAAATAATTTGGTTTTGGAAGAAACCTTTGGAAAAAAAAGAGTCAAAAATTGTGCCAACCTATTCCAGCAAATTCACCATTTTTTTCTACCTGTACATCTTACTGAATATAACACAACCCATATTCATTTCATAACACTATAAAAGCTTGAGTTTGGATAGGATTAAAATGTTTGAATTCTTACTACATATTTTAGTCTAAATGACAGATTCATTATATCCTATTTTTAAAATTCCTTTAGGGGTATCAAGGGTGGTCGAGTCAGAATTAGGTGATAACAGCTGCTTAGCCTACATAATACCTAATAAACCTATTTGTGGTGTCATCCATTTGTCTAATGTTATATATACTTTTAGTATTATAAGATGAGGCAGATAATATATAAAATACCACTCACCGAAGATGGTTTTGATAGAAGTTGTCAAGATGATGATAAACAAAGATTCATCATAACATAACATCCTTTTATCTGTCATTCGGACAAAACCTACTAATCAAGAAACAAACCCTTAACCACAAGATCCGATGTTATCAAATTAGAGATGATAATTCCTAAAATTTCACAATTGTATCTGCGGTACGAAGAATGTGTTGAGGAGATTCTGCTGCAAGTTCAACTGCTTCTTTGTACTTCGTTTGAGCAAAAAAATCATAACACAGTTAGGGTTATGAGAAAAAATAACTTTACTTAAAAGAAAAAAAAGAAGACGATCATTAGGGTTTTAGAAGAATGAGGATACATGTTTTTTTATTTTATTAATAAAAAAGATACGTACTTCCTTTTAAACAAGTGATAGATTTGAATGAATATATGATACATTCTAAAATATTATTGTTATTATCTTAAACGTTTTCTAAAACATGTATATCTAAATAAATATCTTATAATTTATAGAAGATATTAATAAAGTTATTAAAAAGAAAACAAAAACAATTGGTTAGCCTATTTGGTAAAGCTGGTTGTATGTGAATCTTGAATGTGAATTCACAAACCAGGGTTCAAACCTTCTCAACAACATTATTTTTAACAAATTTTCGAAATTCCACAAACCAGGGCCCAGACCCGGCTCGGCCCAGTCATTCAAAACGCAGTTTTCAGGACTGCGTTTTCAAAACGCGATTTTGAAACAAAAAGCGTTTTCAAAAACTGTGGTCCGCCCAAAATGAGTTAAAAAAGGAAAAAAGTGAGATTTTCTAGCAAATACTCAAATCCTATTGGTTAAAAGATGTGACTGGGATATGACTGGGATTGAAACTGTGGTTTCAAGTCATAATTATACCTATATATAATATAGATATATATATATATATATATATATATATATATATATATATATATATATATATATATATATGAATATATATATATATATATATATATATATATATATATATATATATATATATATATATATATATATATATATATATATATATATATATATATATATATATATATATATATATATATATATATATATATATATATATATATATATATATATATGTATATATACATATATATATATACATATTTATATATATATATATATATATATATATATATATATATATATATATATATATATATATATATATACTAGTCTCGTAACCCGCCCAACGGGCGGGGTCGCTTTTTTTTCTTGTTCAGGAGGGTTTATTGTTGTGCGTTTTTAGTTTCTTGAATTTGTAATTTAACCTGTTGTATATTTTAGTTATTTTTTACGCTTAATTAACGTTTGTTTGTGGTCAACGGGAGGGATTGTTTTCTTTGCATAATATGAACGAACCATTGATGATGAACTGGTGACTCGGTAGGGTTGACCCAATGATCAGTCTCCTTACCCCGTGACTTAACCGAATTAAACCGGTGGTGAAACCGTATCCTGATATATTGCTATTATATGATTCTTAAACTTATGTTAAAGATATTTTAAAAGATGTAAAACCAAATCCGAATTTTAAAAAAAATATTTCGAATTTAATAAAAAATTTCCATGTCTAAACCTCAAAAACATGCATTAATGAAAACAACAACCTTTACACTCCGATAAACCTTAAAAAGAATATCAAATTTCACAAAAACAGCGTATGTTATTTTCCTATAATGGAATGACGGAATTTTAACAGTAGTAATTGTTATTTTGGGTCTTTAACTATATTTTTATCAGATGCAAGTGTTTGTGTTTAATGTTTTTATTCAATGGCAATTTTTACATGTCTAAACCTTTACACTCGGATAATTATTGAGCTACGGAAATTCATCCGAAATTTAGAAAATAAAAAAATTTTGAAACATAAAAAGAAAACTACTAAAAATATTTCGAAAGTTAAAAAAAATAAAGGGGTTGTTTAGTTGTGAAAACTTTTCATAATTATCTGCTATTAAATTTCTAGAGCAGGAAAGAGATTTCTTTTCTTAAGTAGAGTTGAAAATCTTGAACACCTGTTAAAAATATAATAAAAATCGGATGATAACAAAAAAATCAGACAGAAACGTAAAATAATCGGATAATAATGTAAAATCAGAAGAAAAAGGAAAAAAATATTGCCGAAAACTTAAAAATTCGGACAAAAACATAAAAAATCAGACGAAAACATAAAAACACTGAGAAAAACATAAAACAACTGATGTAAAAGTAAAAATACTGATGAAAACGGACTAAATCGAAAAAAAAACTTAAAAATAATGACGAAAACGTAAAAAAACTGATAAGAACATGAAAAAGTAACGAATGTATAAAAATATCTGACGAAGACATAAAAAACTGACAAAAAAGTAAAAAAAAAACCAACGAAAACGTGAAAAAACGAAGAAAGCTAAAGAAAACTGCCAAAAACGTGAGAAGTTGTCGAAACGTAAAATTTTTGAAAAAAAAACGTTAAAAAGTGACGAAAATGTAAAATAGGGTTAGAAATAGATATGCGAAATATTTTATTTTTATTAGAGAAAAGAAATAGAAAGGTAATATGGGGTATTCTAGTTTCTATATAATATTAGAAAATAAAAATTTCATGATTTTTGAAAAATATTGAATTTTTTTTTTGAAATAAACATGTTTTTAATCCAAAATATAGAAAATAAAAACTTTAGAAAATAAACATGTGTTTTATAGTTTACGCTAAAACATAATTAAAATGTACAATATTTTTATATATATTGTTTTTGTGATTTGATATGTTTTATTGAATGAATAATAGTTCTTTGTTGTGGTTTGTGTATTTTCTTTTGTCTTTTTTAATTTGTAATTAAATGTTTAGTATATTTTTGTTATAGTTTACGTTAAAATAAGTTTTGCTAAAATAAGTTTTATATATAATTATTTTTTATTTTTTATATTGTTTTATGATTAAATGTATTTTATTGAATGAATACATATTTCTTTGTTGAAGTTGTGTATGATTTTGTAGCGATGTGTGTCAAATCGCACATAAAAACATTATCAAAATATCCTCGAAATAGACCAATAAGACTTAAATATGCTAAATATAAGTAAAAATATGTTTTTATACTTTATTGAGTCTTGAAGATAGAAAATATATAGAATGAATTAAAAATGGTGATTTTCGATGCGTTTTGTCGATGTTTGTACTTTTTTGAGATGCAAATGGGGTTTATATTTAATCACATGCACACCATTGAGAAGAGCACGAGATTACGATTCCAAAGGTACTTTTATTTTCATTGGGGCCATCCGATGCATCTTTTATAGGTCGGACAAAGCTATGTATTATATAAGCCCCAACACAAGCCAAAAGAAACTATCTTTAAATATATAGGTTTGCATAATTATAATTAAAACTATGCATAGCACAGTTGGTAAACTGTGTGGTGCTAAGTTTTGAGGGAGGAGACCAAGGTTCAAATCTTGTTAGTGGCACTTTTTGTCATTAATTAATTTCAACCGTTTCATGTTTGACCCGGTCCAAAAAGAGTCCGACTCGGTTCAAATTAAACATGACCCGAAGTCTGACCCGGTTCAGATCAGACCTGGCTCAGCCCAAACTTGAACCGGACCGGTTTAGTTCCAACTCGGCCCAAACGTGAACCAGATCGGTCCTGACCCGGCTCGGCCCAAAATGGAACCAGATCGGTCCTGACCCGGCTCGGCCCAAAATTGATCCAGACCAGTACTGATCCGACTCAGCCCAGATTTGTCCGGACCGGTAAAGACCCTGCTTGGCCCAGACATGAACTGGACAGGTCTAGAACATTAAATCGCGGCTCCAAAACATAATTTTCAAAACTACGTTTTCAAAACGCGAATTTGAATAAACTGCGATTTCAAACCAAAATTTCAGGGAATTTGGAGATTTTCTAGGAAATTATAAAATACTATTGGCTAAAAGATGTGACTGGGATATGACTGAATTAAAAAGTATGGTTTCAAATCATAATTATACCTATATATAATATAAAGATATATATATATATATATATATAATATATATATATATATATATATATATATTATATATATATATATATATATATAATATAATATATATATATATATATATATATATATATATATATATATATATATATATATATATATATATATATATATATATATATGTTTTGGGCCGGGCTTGAATAAATGCTTAGTACCTTGAAAGAGGCATTTTAAGCTAGCCATCAAGCCCGTAATTTCACGACTATTTTAACTAACTAACTATATATATATATATATATATATATATATATATATATATATATATATATATATATATATATATATATATATATATATATATATATATATATATATATATATATATATATATATATATATATAATATATATATATATATATATATATATATATATATATATATATATATATATATATATATATATATATATATTATATATATATATATATATATATATATATATATATATATATATATATATATATATATATATATATATATATATATATATATATATATATATATATATATATATATATATATATATATATATAT
>JANFOE010003015.1:5000-47500 GCA_025667525.1 Glebionis coronaria
TCAAATCGACTTGAATTGATATCGGATATGACGTGGATTATTTGTTCTTGGTGAAACGTATTTTTGTTATTTTTAAAACTAAAAACTTAATAAAAGACTAATTAATCTAATCAAAAAGATATTAAAAATACTTAATTAAAAACTTATTTAATCGATTTTAAAACTATCTTAAACAAATGTGAAAAACTATTTTAAATTTAAATAAAACTTTTCTCTAATTAACTTTTTAACTAAACCTTTAAAACTAATTTTTAATAAGACTAAATAAAAACTAATTTATGAAAACAATTAAAAATTTTAAAAGTAATAAAAATATTTTCTTTTCTTTTTATTTTTTTTAAACTGAATAAAAGAAAACTTTTAAAAACTTTTAATTTAAATTAATTAAACATAAAACTTGTATTTAAACTATTTAATAAAACTGGCAGTACTATTAAACCCTATATTAATTAAATGACATGAAATAAAACACAAATAAGGTACTAGATAAGATGGAAAAGGTGTTGGGCAGTTAAACGCAAGGTCTGGGGTTCGAGACCCATAAGCAAATAAGCAGATAAAACTAACATAAAAACTTAAAAGCAAATTCAGCAAAGATTTAAAACTAGCAACTTAAAACTTAAATAAGAAGTATAAATCTAAATAAGCAGATAAACTAAAATTGAAAGTAAGCAGATAAAAGCAAATCCTAAACAAACCCGAATCAAACTTAAACAAACTAAATGGTTCTAAATAGTCGAATCATATAATCATTCAGCAAACAAATCCTAAGCACATGACAAAATAAGCAGACCCAAACAAACAATAATCCAAACATAAATTTATCTTAAACAAGCAGATTAAAACTTAAATCACATACACAAAATAACATAAGCTGATAATATTAAACCGAAACTTAAACAGTAACTACACAAATAAAACACGAATTATATAAACATAACAGATCAATAAACTTTAAAAGATAATAACAAAAATTCCTATTAAATCTAAATCTATTAAAATAAAAGAGGGAAGAACCTTGTGATGATACCGTTGGGAAGAAGGGATGAAGCGCTGAGCCCCCTTTTATCCGAATCAAACACCACCGTTAAACATCAACATCTCACGAACCTTAATAAACTCCTCGAACCAAATATTCTTAACTTCCCAGTAGGGGAAATTAATAATCCTCTTTTTATTTTATATAACAATTTGATAATTATAAAAACAAATAACAATAATATTGATGAAAACAGATTGCAAATTAAATAGCAGGAGAAAATAAGACACGTCTTAATTAAAAACTTAAATAAACTTTCATTAATATTAAAACGAAGATTACATTAACAGGAAAATTAAAATTACAATTTGTACCTAGAATCTAATTTGCATAAATAAAAAATAAAATAAAAAAAGGCACCCTGATTACATCTTTGATGGGGTTTTTATAGAGAAACCCTAGAAAACTTGTTGAGGAAGCTTCTTGAGTAAGAAATCAAATCCTCGCCGCTCTTTCCTTCATTTTTCTTCTCTTGTTCAATCCACGGCTGAAAATCATTACCCATCACACGAATTGCCACCGTGGATGGGTATGTGTTACTTGTGCTAGTTTGATGCCTAGGTGGAGATAGATGATTGGATGGAATGGTGGTGGTGTGTGGTTTATCCAATCAAATCCAAGGAAAGAGCCACGTTAGGAGAGGACCACCAGTATCATGTTCCGGTTTTGATGGTGATTTATTAGAGGGATGTGAATAACACGCGTCTTAAATCATCAAATGGTGAAAACCCCTAATTTTTTACTGATTAGGGTTTGGGAAGGTTAAAGGTTGCGTTTGATTGAGGTGAGAGAGAGGTGAAAGGTGAATGGGATTTTTCTTGTTTGTATCGGAAAGTAAATGTGAGTGAGTGGGTAAAGTTATACACGTGTGTGGGGGTGAGAGTAAAAACGTGTATTTTAATAAGTGTTTGTGAGTTGGGAGTTTGACCAAGATTTGGGTAAATAAAACTTTCCACTGATTTGTGTATTAATCAAATGGGCTTTCGGTCAAATCTGCTTATACTCCCCTTCGTCTCTAATATTGTTAAGATATGGGCTTGAGCCCGGCCGTCTCATAATATGGAATTGGGCCATGTTTTAGCCCTTTTTATTCATCAAGTAACTAATTTAAATCCACTAATGGGCTTTTGGGCCCAATACCCAAATGTGGGACCCAAAAGCTCGATTAACTCCATAAATATTAAATCCGCTAAAAAACGAGCTTGACTTTGCCTTTCTTGATCTTTCTTTTAAAAACTATGTCGATTTTGCTGGGTTTCGTGATCTTCGGTACACTTTTGGTCTTTTGACTTTGTCTTCGTCTCTTTTTTGGACTTTTCTTCAACATTTGACCGAGAAATCCCGTGTTTTCTTTCCTTTTGATCATTTGTACCTATTTCACACCAAAAACACAAAACCACGCGTAATTCCGACATTTACGATACTAAACACATGATTAGGTCTTGTTTTTCCTTGATTTTAGTGGTAAAAGGATAAGTGTTTACACACTTATTAAATCCCCTACACTTGACCATTGCAATGACCCCATGCAATGCATTATTTTAAAGCATAAAGTTACATTTTTCTCATAATTAATCCATCTCGGCCTTTATTAAGATAAACTATTACTACTACGATAAAAAGATAAAAACTTTAAAGGAAACAAAAGTTATAACAATTTATTAACTTGGAAATTATTTGATGGAAGAAACTCGTAAAGAAATCTAAGACTTAAATTATGGCTTTGGTGTCATGAATATTAATCACCCACAAGTTTCGCGTTCCCCATACCAAGCTTAAAAACGAGATCATTGTTTATCATAAGTCCTCAAGTTAAAACCACTTATATAAGACAATTGTGTAATACTCTTTCTCCAATTCTTACGTTGTATCTCTAGATTTTATTGATTGTCATTCACCCGTGGGCTCATTTGACTTATTTGATAATTATTAGTCCAAAAATGAAGGCAAAACGGTGCAAACCCGACACTCAAAACCTAACCTCGTCCTCAAAAATGTTGTCACTAAAGTAAGTCCACATCAAGGATGATTTAACACGATTTGGGGAATAAATTCCCGGACCCAAAATTTGGCCAATAGTACTACTTATTAATTATTCCTCCAAAGTCATGTAGACTTTATGTGGAGTTTAGCAAGTTCACATCATATACCCTTAGGCTCTTTAAGATGTAAAAATGCTCCTCATCTATTGTCCACACCCTAAGGCTCCTTGAATGATAAACAAGGGAATTGATTTTTGATCAATTTTTATTCAACACTTACCATACCATACACCCTAAGGCTCTAATGACAAGGTTCGTGCTACATGCCCCACACCCTAAGGCTCCTTGAGGTTTTTTTTAATCTTATTTTTTCTTATTTATGATACATATAGTAGGCCAAATTCCGCTGTCCCATGGTCTGAATACCTCCTACTTAGTGGTTATGAGCCGCCTTAGTCGGAAGTCCACAACGCTGGCACCCTCAATGTGTTCACGATTTAATTACAAGGAGATAAAAGATTTGGCTAAGAGTTAAGATATCGAACTACACCGCAAAAATCCTCATTTATTAAGCAATAAATATACAAGCGGGAAGAAAGAGCCACAAAAACTCATATAAGCAAAAATTAACCCTTAAACTTATTATCACCTATATCATCTCTCGTTCTCCAAAATATAAAATCTCAAAGAATGAGACTCGTGGATGCTTAGCCTAATAAACCAATTAAGGTCCATATGGTTAAGGATACTAGCTAGAGTAAACTTCGATAAGTAAACTCGCGTTGAGTCAAAATATTCACGACGGGCCTAACATATCAAAGATATCTAAACTTGTTAAAACCATTTTATTCATTTATTTATTTTTTACTTTATTCTTGAAATGGAAAATATAAATAAGATGCGATGACAAAAGGAAAGAAAATAAATGAAAATACTACTAGGCCAAAATAGATCAAAATTTTGAAAAACGTTGAAATTTTTTTTTAATTTTTCTGGTTAAATGGGGTCAAATTCATGGAAAAGCCCACCAAAATTCGATAGAAATCCCCCTACACTTAATATAAACATTGTTCTCTATGTTTAAGCATGTGGGAGAATAAACTCCCCTACACTTAGGACATTGAGTACGTTGTTTAAATCGAGTTAAGGAAGAGACAGCTAAAGTGATTACATTTATTCATGTTTTATTTATATACAAGATTGAATCACAAAGAGAAATACCCTAAAAACATCAATGGCTGCCAGAAAAATCCCTTCATCTCAAAACCCGGTTTTCTTTTTCCTTTAATCCGAATACCTTATAATGATGCTATTTTCTCGATTAATCATTTATTATTCTTGAGTTAACAAAGTCCTTGTTTGGTTGATTGGTTTTAGGGTTAATTAAATTGGTTTTTAATTTATTTTTCTGCCGTCATCAACTTTGCATTTGTTTTGGTCTTAATCGGTTGAGATTTGTTGCGTATTGGTCGGTTTGTCATCTAGTTAAATTGTGGACTCACGTGGTTACTGGCAACAAGTGTATTCCTTTTGTTTTTATTGTATTGGCATTCATTGTTTTTAGGGTCTTGGTTTGGTCGGCTGACTTTGATGTGGTCGGCTGACATTAGTTTAATATAAAGTGTGTCGTATTGATTCGCACGGTTGATTCTCACTTTCATTGACATTTGTTTAATATAAAGTGGTCGGCTGACATTGATTCTCACGTTCGTTTATTATAGCCATATTCAAGGGGCCAAGCTTGCGATCAAATATAGCACTTTGTTAAGGGTTCCGTATTGATTGTTTATTGTTAAGTATGAACATGGATTCGAGCAATGAAAGTGATAAGCCATTGTTTACAGGTTGGAATGATGTGATTAAGGTGTCTAATCTTAAGGTTTTAGTAACGTTAGAGGAGATATCTAATTTGTTTTATGTTCCTTTGAATACTGTGCGTGAAATTGAAGTGTTTGCAAATGGTGTTAAGGCAAACAAATTTCCTAAATGGTCTACTTTACCGAAGGAGACCACTATGCTTTATTATGAAGTTTTGTGTGAACGCCATAAGAATCTAACTACCAGAACTTCTTCACTAAGTTCAGGTGGTTCGAGTGTGCACTATGCACAAATGGCTAAGGAAACAGATGACCCTATTACTAATGTTTCCTCTTCTTGTGATGTAGTTTTGGACTTTGCAGCTAAGGCTGCAACCATTAATGGTATGCAACCGTGTAATCTACATGAGGTTTTGAAATTATTTGGTGTAACGATTCGTGCGGTTGGTGATGCGGGTGAATTTATGCATGAATTAAGAATGAAGAAACATCCTTTGTGGGAATTGATCTCACTTGACCGTGCTAAAGAAATTCTGGACTTACTTTGCAAATTTGAAGCTGATATGGTTACGTCTACTAATGGAGGTATTAATGCAATTTCTTCTTCGTTTAATTTTGAAAATGTCTGTGAAGTGGTTAATATCTCTATTCCTAGGAAGGTCGTTGAAAAAGTAAATACTCGCTACCACAACACTTTATATGGTTACTTTCTTGGTAAAAGGATTGCATTTCCTGTGGTTGAGTATTTTGCTAAGAACAACTGGGCTAAACATGGTCTTAAGCGTATCATGATGAATGGGAAAGGTTTTTTCTTTTTTAAATTTGGGTCTAGTGAGGGTCTTAATGCGGTTCTGGAAGGTGGTCCGTGGATGGTTCGTAATTCACCAATTTTTCTTAAGAAATGGACTATGAAAACGAATCTTCTAAAGGAGGAACTAACTCGTATTTCGGTATGGGTCAAGTTTCATGATGTCCCGCTACAGGTATTTGAAGAGGAAGGTATTAGTTTAATTGCTTCGTTTCTTGGTAAGCTTATTATGATGGATAATTATACTGATAATATGTGCAAAGAGTCTTGGGGTCGTTGTAGTTTTGCTCGTTGTCTTATTGAGATGAATGTTGATTCGGAGTTTGTAGATAACGTTACTATTGGTGTCCCTGATCTTGAAGGCTCTGGTTGTACTAAGGAATTAATTCGTGTTGAATACGAATGGAAAACGCCTAGATGTCATACTTGTAATATTTTTGGTCATTCCTTTGATTCTTGTCCGAAAAATGTTAAACCTAAAACGGTTGAAAATGTGACAACTCATGTTGATAATGATGGATTCCAACAAGTGCAAAGCAAGAGGAAGAAGTACAAAGGTAATTTAGGGAATCAAATTCCAAGAAGTGGTCCATTGAGCAAGGGTTTCCAAACAGGTAAGACAGTTGCTTTTCGTCCAAAAACTCACTTGGATACTACAAGTACGAGTGGTGATAATAGTAGAAAGTTGAATACTAAATCTGGTCAGTCGCAGCAGTCTATCAATCCTAATGGTCCGAACAAGGGTAAAGCTCAAATGAGCAGTGTTTCTACATCTAATAAATTTTCATCTTTATCCATGCCTGGTATTGACGAAGGGGTTCAAATAAGCGAGGAAGATAATAAGGAGGAGGAAGTAGCCGAGGTCGTCTTTGATGAATCGGTGAATCTTCTCAACACTAATATTGGGGCAAGCACTCCATCTGGCTGATCCCATGTTGATATTTTATTATTTTCCTTGTAACTTTATGTTATCGTCTTGGTTTTTGTCTAGTTTATATATTTCCAGTATTCTAGACTAGTTAATGTGTATGGCTTGTCATAAACATTTTGTTTAACAAGCTGCTTGTAGCTTGCGGTTAATGTAGTATTTCAGCCACATTCCTTATACTTCAATGCTTTTTTTGGTTCTATTTACCGGGGTCATTGTTACCCTTTTACCAAAAAAAAGATTGAATCACAATAGCAAAAACTTATCGAAGGAACCGGGTACACGGGAACACGGGATCACGGGTCGCGTCAAAAATACCAAAAGTTGATCATTAAAGCACATGTCCCTGCACCACATCACAACACAAACAAACAACCTACTTGGCCCCCCTACACTTATTGGTGTAAATGGATGAATGCGAAAAAGGGTGGAAAGGATGGTAAAGGTAAAAATCTAACCTAGTTAAACGATGCTTGATTTATTTATCACAAGTCTCTAGCTCGACTCAAATTCCCGAATGTCATCATTCAAATGGGAAAATCATGGGAAAAACCGAGATTTCCAAGGGAGGAAAATCTCTCCATGATAGAGGGTGAAACAAAGTCATACAAGGCATACCCCATGAAAATCCACCCGGGTCAAACACATAATTTCCATCATTAAAGGAAATAAACCCCGAGGTGGTAAAATCACATAAGTCAAAGAAAAGAGGGGTACCCTTAGTCAAAAGTCTCTTAAATGAAAGGGTAGTATGGTGATATGGCAATGATAGCACGAAAGTCTCTATTCTGGGATCAAACACCGGTTCCTTAACGGGAAAATAGCAAGAGGTGTTGACATTTAAGCTCAAAATATCATCAAAATCCAAAGTGGGAAAGTCGTCCTCTTCCAAACTCGACGTGAAAACATAAGTATCATCGGAGTCATAGGAAAACTCTTCCTCGTGAGGAAAATAGGTATTTAGAAAGGTATCTAAAGCCTCATCAAATGGAATAACCTCTAAAGTAGGAATGATCTCTAAGAGTGGAGGATCCTCCTCAAAAGTCATGACTTCTAAAATTGGGGTATAAAAGACAAAAGGAGTCTCCATGGAAGAATCACTCATAGAGATATGAGGTGCATTAAGATCATGGGGTGGGTCATCAAAGTTAATGAGATCACTTAAAGAAGTGTCGTCATCGTAAGTATCAAAGATTGGTTGAGCAAAAAATGGGTGGGTCAAAAGTTAGGTCGTTGAAACCGAAGATAGTGTGATCACTTAAAGAAGTGTCATCACTATAAGTATCGTAAATAGGAGTTTCAAAAATTTGAGGCTCTAAGGGAAGGGATGAAGTAATCACAATATCATTTTGATTAGACTTTTGAATTCCAAAAGGATTAATAAAAATCTCTTCATTATCATAACTAAGAACGTCAATCATATTGACCGACTCTTTTCCATTTGATTTAATTGTGATTTTTCCCATTTTAAAAACTTTTTGTTCATCCCTAACCCTAAGAATTAACTCCCCTTCGGCACAGCAACTAAGGCTCTTCCGGATCTTAAGAATGGTCTACCAAGTATTAACGGAATACGAGGATCCATCTCATAGTCGACGACGATAAAGTCCACAGGAAAAGTGAAGGTACCAACTCGAACAAAAACGTCTTCGGCAATACCAACGGGGTATGTGAGAGTTCTATTAGCTAACTCGAGAGTCATGCGAGTCGGTACAAGGTCGGGTAATGATAATTGTTTCCATACCGAGAGTGGCATAAGATTGATGCTAGCGCCGAGATCCGCTAAAGCCATACAATCATCAATTTGAGGAAACGAGCAAGGTAACACGAATCGTCCGGGATCTCCTAGCTTTTAGGGAAGCTCTTTGAGAAGAATCGCGGAATAATTCTCATTTAAACGGGTATTAACGAGCTCAACCATTTCTTCTTTCTTATTAAGCAAATCTATAAACATTTTCACAAATTTTGGCATTTGAGCAAGTGCTTCAATAAGGCTAATGTTAACATTGACGTTGGAAATCATTTTCAAAAAGTTGGAAACATGAACGTCATCTTTGGTGAGCACTTTAGCCTTGTCTAACCTAGAGGGATAAGGGATATTGGGTTTAGACTTCGAAGGTTGAGAAGGAGAAGGACTCGCTTCTTGAACAACCTTAGGGTTAGGCTCTTTAGACAATGGAGAACTAGTACTAGGAGTGGTAGTGGGAGGAATCACCGAAGGGGGAGTAGGATTACTCATTATGACCTCCGGGCCTTGTCTCTCCTTTATGGGCGAAGAGATGGAAGGTCCCACTAAAGTAGCTCCACTTTGAGTAGTGATAGCACTCACATTAGCACGAGGGTTAATCTCGGTATTAGAAGGTAAGGCTCCTTGGGGTCTAAGTGCTTGAATCATTGTCAAAAATTTCTTATCGGTCGATTCTTGCATCTCTCTCAAAATTCGCTCATGGTCGGTCAATTTTTGTAGAACCAAGTCCATTTGAGAATTATGCATATTCATTTGATTAAACCCTTGATTAGGAAAACCTTGATTAGGAAAACCTTGGTTTTGATATTGAGGTTGAAAACCGTTGTTATTATGAAAACCTTGGTTATTATTTTGAAAACCTTGAGTTTGACCATTAAAATTCCCTTGATTTGCATTCCCTTGAAAATTACCCATTTGAGGACCTTGGTTCCTATTTTGGTTTTGGGCGGGTGGGGGTGGTCTTTGTGGAGCTACAAAACCCGGGGGAGCCAAATAATTAGTACTCTTATAAGACAAATGGTTAACATCAACATTAGGTTTAAAATGAACCTTTTCATTGGCATTGGTGTTATAAGCACAAACTTGTTGTTGTTGATTGTAAACCTTTTCACAATTAAAATATGAATGTGATCCACCACAAGTCTCACACGTTTCACTAGTTTCTTTCAAGGCATTAACTTGACCCTTTATTTCTTTGGTTTGTAAAGCAATTGATTCAACAAGCAAAGTAAGCTTATCAATTCTTTTGTCCTTCTCACTAGAACTAGCACTTGCCATAGTGGCCCTAACACTCTTGGTTTGTACTTTAGCCTTGTTTTCAATTATAGCCCAAGCCTCGTTCATTGATTTCACAAGAATATTGCCCCCCGCGGCACTATTAAGTGAGTCTTGGTCATTAAGAGTTAAACCATTGTAAAACGTATTGATGTGATGCACTTTAGTGAAACCATGTAGTGGACATTTTCTTAAAAGCTCCTTAAATCGATCGCAAGACTCACTAAACGTTTCCCCATATTTTTGTTCAAAAGTAATGATGTCATTCCTTAAAGAAGTGGTCCGTGATGGTGGGAAAAAGTAGTTAATGAACTTGGTCTCTAAATCAATCCATGTAGTAATACTTTGGGGTGGTTCCTTATCAAGCCAAATCCGGGCTTGTCCCTCGAGGGAAAAAGGAAAGAGTTGTAAACGAATGGCCTCTTGTGGCACCCCATTGTATTTCACCGTATTAGTCAAATGGATAAATCTCTTGATATGATCATGAGGGTCATCTTGGGAACGACCCAAAAATGGTGTAGCGGAAACCATTTGAATAAAACCCGTTTTGATTTCAAAATTATTTGCTCCAACTGTGGGGACAACGATAGCGTCATCGTTTCCCTCAACGTGAGATTGTAGAATCTAAATCATAGGTCGGTTATCCGTTGCCATTGTATTGTCGAAAGCACGATTCTCGGGATCGGCTTGAATGACGGTCTTTTTGTTTTTCTTCTTCTTCTTCTTTTTCGAAGAATTGGAAGAATTTGGTACACCAATCGGTATGTATGTACGCGCGCGAGTGCGCATACAATTAAAACTTAGGAATGTTGGGAATAAATTAAGGCCAGATCACTTGAGCGCTGACAAGAGTAAAACAAGCGTTGACAAGAGCAAAACAAGCGCTGACAGCTCAAGCGTTGACAAGACAAAGTCAAGCGTTGATACATTGAAGACAAGCATTGATGGGAAGATATACTCTACGCGTTTATTGTATTCTAGATTACTTCTAGTAAAGATAGGAACAACAATGTATTTTCTATATTTATCTTTACCTAGAATAGCTGATACGTAGATTATTGTACAAGGCTTCTTATGTCTATAAAAGAAGACCTTTAGGTTAATGTTTCATATAAGTTTTCATTCGTAAACTACTTTCATTGTAAGCAAGTTTGATATCATTAATCAAAGTGAAAGTTTGTTTATATCATTGTGTGTTCTTGTTTAAGTGTTAATTCCGCATAACACTTAGATTATCATAAGCATATACAAAGGTTTCTCTAAGTGTATTACTTGATCTAATCTCGTATACATAAAGCTAAATCGATCTAAGTTTGGGATCAACAAGTGGTATCAGAGCTTGTTGAGGAACTTTTGATCTTTAAAGAACACAAGAACCCTAAAAATCACCAAAACCCTAATTTTCTCAAAAACCCTAACAACATCATGTCTGAAACAATAACCTCCTCCTCCTCACCTTTACCAAACATCAAGATTCCCATGCTTGATGCAACCAACTTTGAATTGTGGAAATTAAACTTTGAGCAATATCTAGGGATCTATGACTACACACTCTGGGAGATCATTGAATATGGAAACACATTCGATAAAGCCCAAAAGATTGCTGATGCTATTGCTCAAAGATCAGCTGTTGCTGGATGTTCAAAAGAGGATAAGAAAGAAAAACCTGAAGATGGTAGAGCTGTGGCTGCTGAAGACATAGCAAAGAAAAGGGTTGACATGAAAACCCTAAATATTCTGAAACTCTCGTTGGGACAAGAGAACCAGCATAAATATAGAGGTTATGATTCTGCTAAGCAGCTTTGGGCAGCTCTTGAAGTTGCATATGGTGGTAATGCAGATACTAGGGAAGAAAAGAAGAAACAACTTATGCATGATTATGCTGTTTTTAAAGCACAACCCAATGAGAAGCTAAGTAGTGTGAGAAGCATATTGCTTGACATTACAAGCAAATTGTCCTTCATGGGGACACAAGTTGGTGATGTTGACATCAATGCTACTTTTCTTAAAAGTCTTGGTGAGGCGTGGAAGATTGAGGCAAGATCTATTCTTGCCAATAATACTTACAAAAGTTCCACATTTGATGACATCTACAACAAACTGAGGCTGTTGAAAGATGAAACTCTTTTAGAGCATGGAAGCAAGTCCACCAACAGTAACATGGCCTTCTTCTCTCATAGTGAAGGTCAATTCAATAAGAAGGACTCTTACATGCATCCAGTTACTGGATCATCATGTGTCAGCGCTGGAACAAGTCCTGTCAACGTCTCCTTTTCAGACGCTGACACATTCAAAAGTGACTCCCCAAGAGTTAAACATGCTGGTTTAGATTTGGATACTGTATGTGCTTATATTGCTTCTTTGCCCAATGGTTCAGTGGTTACATATGAGGACCTTGAGCAGATAAGTGATGAGCACTTGGAAGAGATGGACATTAAGTGGAACATGGCTCTTGCTAGTATAAGAGCAAACAGGTGGAACAGAAGGTTTAAGAAGAAGATGACCTTCAATGCAAAAGACACAGCTGGATTTGATAAATCCAAAGTTGAATGGTACAACTGTCATCGTATGGGGCACTTCATGAGGGAATGCAGATCTCTTAGAAGATCTGATGCTGGTAAACCCTCAAGACAAGTTGTTAAAGCTCAGGATTCCAAAGCCATGGTTGTAGTTCAAGGAATTGATGGTATGGGATGGGATTGGAGCTATCTGGCTAAGAATGTTGAAGAGGATAAAGCTTTGGTTGCTGAGGTTGAAGAAGAAGAGCATGTTGAATATGCTCTCATGGCACACTCCTCCTCTTCATCTGATAATGAGGTATACAATGATGCTTTTTGTAGTAAAGGTTGTAGGTTAAACACTGAGAAACTTAACAAAGAAGTGTTAAGATTATTGAGTGATGTGAGTACTGAAAAGTGCAAGCTATCTAATTACCAACTAGCTCTCACTCAAACTGAGAAAACAGTTTCTGAATACAAGAAAATGGAATTTGACTTAAAAGATAAAATAAATATCTTAAAACATGAGTTAAATGCTAGTATGGATATTAGAAACATCATGGAAAGGGTTAATGGTGAGTTACAGGCTAAGTTAGATGAGGCCATTAAAAATAAGGATAATGTTGGCCTTAAAATTCAAAGATTTGATAGAGCCACTCAAACCCTAGGAGACTGTGTGGGTAAACAAAGGGATCCTAAGGACATGACTGGGATTGGGATGAATGATTACTCTTTGGTTCCACCACCAGCTGGTGACTTCTATGGTGTCCAACAAAAGGACCTATCTTGGACTGGTTTGCCAGAATTCCAAGAGGAGGAATTCATTCCTCCACCAAGAGTTGTCACTCCAGTTGAAGAGTACCAACAAAAGTTGACTGACCCAAATGAATGGAAGAAAGCTAACCCTACTTTATTTGTTAAGGGTGGCTTGCTATGTGAAAGTCCCAATGAGTCAACTCCCATTAAGGTTACAAACCCAATCACTGGTAAAGCTGTTGACCTAGGCTCAAACACTGATAGAAAACCTAGCATTAAATATGCAGAGATGTATAGGAATACTAGGTCACCCAAGAGCCAAGTTAGCAATAATGGAACAGGCTTCTTCTCTTCTAGACCTAAGGTTGTGTCTAGAAAAGCTTGTTACACTTGTGGTAGCTTTTCACACTTGGCATACAAGTGTGTCAACACTCCCAAAGCCAGCGCTGACAGGAACAAATTCAGCGCTGACAGGAACAAAGTCAATGTTGTTAGAAAGTCAAACGTTGTCAGACCCAAACCTTGTGTGCAGCAAAGTCCACAAGTTGTTAGACCTGCCCCATTCTTCACTAGAGGGTCTAACACTCATGGACAAAGACCATTTCAAAAGACAAACACCTGGTCGAATAGGCAATGGGTTTCTGTAGCAAACCCTAGGTTCAACGCTGGCAAGGGTAATCTCAGCGTTGACAAGACCAATTCCAACGCTGACAGAAACGTGACCAGACCTAAATATTTACAACCATAGGGTAAGGGGTCTAAAGCTTCTTCAAGCTTAACATGGATACCCAAGAAAGAACAAAACCCTAATGATAATGGGATTTCAATGAGCTACAACAGATTTAATTATATTTCAAAGGTCATTACAAAACCTATTGGGGTTAACTGGGTATTTCATCCTAAGAAGGATGAAAATGGGGTTGTTATGAGAACTAAGTCTGTTCTTATTGAACAACCAGATGAATCCAAGTCTTCTAAGGCTTGGGTTCCCAAAGAAAACTAATATGTTTTCTTTATGTGTAGGGCATTCAAAAACAGGTCAATGATTATGGATATTGGGATAGTGGATGCTCAAGGCACATGACTGGGAAGGAAGACTATCTGACGAACTTCACTCCCATTAAAGATGGTGATAAGGTTTACTTTGGAGGCGGATATGGTACTATCACAGGCAAAGGAACCCTTCTCACCAAGAATTTGTGTTTTGAAAATGTATTTTTGGTAAAAGAACTTGATTACAACCTTTTTAGTGTATCACAAGTTTGTGATAACAAAAATAAAGTTCTGTTTACTGATACTGAGTGTTTGGTGTTAAGCAAGGATTATAAGATCCCTGATGAGAAATATATTGAGTATAGAACACCTAGGCATAAAGACATATATAATGTGAATCTAAATGGGATTAGAATGAATAATAATATGTCTTGTTTTTATGCTAAAGCTTCAGTAGATGAGAGTAATTTGTGACACAGGAGACTAGGGCACATAAATTTTAAAAATATAAATAAGCTTGTGAGACTTGGCTTGGTTGATGGTTTGCCTGAGAAGGCCTTCCACAATGACCACTCTTGTGTTGCATGTCTTAAGGGCAAGCAGCACAAGGTCTCATTCAAGTCCAAACAGGTGCATACTAGTTCTAGACCTCTTCATATGCTACACATGGACCTCTTTGGTCCAACTAATATATAAAGTTTGAATGGTAAGTCATATTGCTTTGTCATCACAGATGACTTTTCTAGGTTTACTTGGACATTCTTTCTAGCTATGAAGAG
Source organism: Glebionis coronaria (assembly GCA_025667525.1). Lineage (NCBI taxonomy): Eukaryota > Viridiplantae > Streptophyta > Magnoliopsida > Asterales > Asteraceae > Glebionis > Glebionis coronaria. The sequence goes on from JANFOE010003015.1 coordinate 19,623, forward strand.
TGACACAGCTGATATTCTAATTGATTTTATCACTCAGATTGAGAAGAGGTCTGGCAATGAAGTTAAAATGCTTAGGAGTGATAATGGTGGTGAATTTAGGAATAAGAAGCTAGATGATTTATGTGCCAGGAAAGGAATTACTAGGCAATTTAGTATTGCTAGAACCCCACAGCAAAATAGGGTTGCTGAGAGGAAAAATAGAACCCTAATTAAAGCAGCCAGAATAATGTTGGCTGATGCTCATTTTCCTATAACCTTTTGGGCTGAGGCTGTTAATACAGCTTGTTATGTTCAAAATAGAGCATTGGTTAACAAAATTCAGAACAAAACACCTTATGAGTTACTTTGGGGAAGAAAACCTAATATTGGTTTTCTCAGACCTTTTAGTTGTCCTGTAGTAGTTTTAGATACTAGTGATGCCTTAGGGAAATTTCGTGCAAAAGGTGATGAGGGCTACTTCATGGGGTATTCAGTGCAAAGCAAGGGATATAGGGTTTATCTTAAAGAAGAAAAACGTATATTTGAAAGAGTACATGTTAGGTTTTTAGAAAATAAACCTAGTGATCCTGAAAGTGGTCCTAATTGGTTGTTTAACTTGGAACCTTTATCTAGAACTTTAAATTATATGCCTGTCACTAATCCAGACATTGTGAAGGTAACTTCAAATGTTATGGAGGAACAAGTTGTTGATGTTTCATGTACTCAGGTTCATGAAAAGGCTGGATCACAAGCAGAGAAAACATCTCCTATCCAAGAATATGTTACAATTCCCATTTGGACAGATGCTTTTGCTGCTGCTGCTGATGGTGGTAAAGATAATGGTGGTCTCCAAGTACCACCAGATACAAACATGCATGGTCCTTCAGGCGCTGACAAAGGCAAATCTAGCGCTGACAAGACCAATTCAGACGTTGATGGTTCAGACGTTGACAACAACAGTTCAAGCGTTGTTAGCCCAAGCGCTGACAAACAAGGTTCAGGCGTTGACAACACTTCTGCACATCTTTTCTCTTCCATTTTTGAACAAGGTGTACCTTCTAATATATATGAAGAGGTTCATCCTCATGTTGATGAAAGAGATTCTGATGAAGAAGATATTGGCAACATGGAGAATGAGGTTGAGGACACCAGACTTTTTGAAGGAGGAGTTCTCACTTCCACTATGAAGAATCACCCCACTTCTCAAATCATTGGTGATATTATGACTCCAGTTCAAACTAGAAGATCTCATCAAGGTCTTGGTGGGTTCATTGCCAATATTCACAAGAAGGTTGATACCCCTCTTGTGCAAGCATGTTTGTTTGCTTCTTTTCTGTCACAACAGGAACCCAAGAAAATATTTGATGCTCTCAAAGAACCAAGTTGGGTGGAAGCAATGCAGGATGAGCTTCACCAATTTGCAATTCAGGATGTTTGGGAGCTGGTTGATTGCCCCAGATATGTCAGACCTATAGGGACAAGATGGGTTCTAAGGAACAAGAGAGATCAAAGAGGCATTGTGGTCAGAAACAAGGCAAGGTTAGTGGCTCAGGGATATACACAAGAGGAGGGGATAGACTATGAGGAGGTCTTTACACCAGTTGCAAGGATTGAAGCTATAAGGATTTTTCTAGCCTATGCATCCTGCATGGGCTTCACTGTCTATCAAATGGATGTCAAGAGTGCCTTCCTCTATGGAACTATTGTTGAGGAGGTATATGTGATGCAGCCTCCAGGTTTTGAGGATCCAGAGAATCCAGATAAAGTGTATAGAGTCAAAAAGGCTATGTATGGACTTCATCAAGCCCCTAGAGCATGGTATGGTACTTTGTCTACCTATTTGGTGGACAATGGATTCAAGAGGGGCACCATAGATTAGACACTATTTACTAAGAAGAAAGGCAAGGATGTGTTGCTTGTCCAGGTCTATGTTGATGACATCATTTTTGGGTCTACTGATCCAAAGATGAGTGAGGAATTCTCCAAGCTTATGACAGACAAATTCAAGATGAGTGCTATGGGGGAGATGAACTTCTTTCTTGTTTTACAAGTTCAGCAGAAAGAAGATGGTATCTTCATCTCCCAGGATAAATATGTGGCTGAGATCTTGAAGAAGTTTGGCTTTTCTCCACATGAAAAGAGGGCTACTACTCCTATGGATAGAGAACACCCTTGGGGAAAGATTGGAGATGGGAAAGATGTTGATGTCAGGCACAATAGATCCATGATTGGATCCTTGATGTATCTTACAGCCTCCAGACCTGACATCATGTTTGCTGTGTGTGCTTGTGCACACCATCAAGTGACTCCTAAAGAATGTCACCTTTATGCTGTGAAGAGGATCTTTAGGTACCTAAGATGCTATCCTGGTCTTGGTTTGTGGTACCCAAAGGATTCACCATTAGAGCTGATTGCATATTCAGATAGTGATTATGGAGGTGATAAATTTGATAGGAAATCCACAACTGGTGGATGTCAGTTTCTTGGGAGCAGGTTGATATCTTGGCAGTGCAAGAAACAAACAATGGTGGCTAATTGTACAACTGAAGCTGAGTATGTTGCTGCAGCTGCTTGTTGTGGACAAGTTTTGTGGATTCAGAACCAGCTGTTGGACTATGGGTATAATTTCATGCATACCAAGATATTTGCTGACAATAACAGCACTTTATGCATCATTAAGAATCATGTACATCATTCTAAAACTAAACACATAGAAATTAGACACCATTTTATAAGAGATTGTTTTGAAAAAGGTTTAATACAACCAGATAGGGTTGACACTGAGGAAAATGTGTCAGATTTATTAACTAAACTTTTTGATGCTGGGAGGTTTCAATACTTGGTAACAAGTATTGGAATGATCAATCTCACATAATATGTATTTTGGAGTCCTTTTGTATGTACAGGATGATGCTTTGTTATTAGTCTTATTGATGATTTAGATTTTCCACTATATTTTTCTAACGCTGACAAAGGTTGCTTGAACGCCGATAAGTGTTTTTGCAACGTTGTCAGCAATATAATTGTCAAACGCTGACAAAGCTTCCCTTAACGTTGTCATGTGTTATCGGGGCGTTGTCAGCAACAATGTTAGTTTTATGGTTTTCAATCTAAATGTGCAGATGGTGTTAGCAGTATACCATTGGATACAGAGTTGCTTATGGATCAATGGAGAAGCATTTGGACAAGTTTTTATTTATGGATGATGGTTGGAATTTTTAAATTCCTATCTTGACATAAATTTTTATGTTCATGCATGTTTTTAGCAACTTATGTATCATAGTTTAAGGGGAGGTTTTAGGCACCTTTAGGATGTTTGGGTATCCATATGATACTCTTATCACAATTCTAGATTGTGTCCACATGTGAGTATGAGTTAGTTTTACTAAATCATGAGGCACTGTAGCATGCAAAGTTGATATACTGTGCATGCTGCCAAGACATTTTTGGCCTAGAATTGGTTGTGGTCTGTTGGGAGTCTTGGGAATAATTTTGTTATGGGATTTACCTGTGAGTAACAAGGAATTTTATAAGGTAACTTGGTTGTTAAGAGTTTTGGTTAGCAAGGGACACTAGAGGACTGTTATGTCTATCTTGCTTAAGCAAGTGTGCATAACTGGACAGTGCTTGCCGCCCTATAATAATTATCAGCCTTTTGGTTATCTTCTCTAGGATAAATTACTTTGTTAAGGTCATTTTTCATTTTTAAACATTTTTATTTTTGGGCGCTGAGAAGATCCAAGCGTTGTTGTGACCAATTTAGACACTGACATGGCTATAGGCAAACGTTGACAAGATTATAGCCGTTGGGCGTTGATAGGTTATTTTTGACCGTTGACACTCAATGGGACCTACCCAGTTGTTACTTTTTGACATATTTTTAGGCCGTAATTTTGGGAGTTGTTACCTCTCATTTAATGCATGAGATAAACTTATACTTTTTTTAATATTTTCATGATTGTGTTTTTGAAAATACTTGCCTATTTTTGGGCCAATCGCATGCATTTTCTTCTCCTATAAATTTGGCTCCTATTTTTAAACAGGGTATCTATACTTCTTGTCTAACACAATTTTCTCTTATCAACTTCATCTTCATCAATCCATTTTAACAGCTTTCAACAATGGCACCAAAGTTTAAACCATCAGAATTGGAATTGGGGTTCAGAAGCCAACACAACATGATTGCGTATCTTGAAGCTGATGATGCTCTGTTTCCCCAATACACACAAATGGTGGCATATTTGAACGCATATCCTCTTAGGTATGCTTTTTCTCATGCACCACTCATTCCAGTCACACATATTAAACAGTTTCGGAAGACTGTCAGTTCCTCAACAGTTAATAGAGTGACTACATTGACTTCTATTGTTCATGGGAGACCTTGGGTGGTTACTGAGGCTTTGGTACGCCAAGCCTTGCATCTTGATGATGCTGATGGTATAGCCACCCTTCTCATTAATGAAATAGAACAAGGTCTAAGGGCTTTGGGATATCCTTTTTCCTGATGAAGGTACTTTAAACAAGTATCATAAACAGGAGTTTCCCCCAGCCTGGAAGTACCTCATACATGTCCTCCTTCAATGTTTGAGTCCCAAATGCACTGCACACAATGAGATCAATAGATCTATTGCAAGTGCTATTGTATGTATTGCAACTGGGCAAAAATTTAATTATTCTAAAATGATTTTTGAGGGCATGTGTAAAAATAAGGGGAACAAATGACTTTAGCTTATCCCCGATTTTTACAAATGGTTTTTGATGTTCAAGGATACTGCATAAGGGATCATAATGATTTTTATGAGATCCCTGTGCAAAAGAAAGCTATTTTTATGAAGATGAACTCACCCCCCATCGTGAACTACCCTTAACCCAAGCTATGCTTGCTGTCATTGCAGCAGCTCAACCCCAACCAGACCCCCAACCATAAATTGACCCAATACCTGAACCATTACCTTCACCTGAACATATGTAAATTGACCAAGAACCCTTCAACGCTGACACATTAAATGTTGGCGTTGATGTGCCTATTTCCAACGTTGACACACAACCTTCACAAACCCAAACACCCCTTAACCAACCCACATCCACCTACTTTTCCACACCATCTTCCATACCCCCTGAATCTAGGTTGATGAAACGCCAAAGGACTACTGGAGTGTTCTCCTCTGGTGGTCCTAGCCATGTAGCAGAGAGAACCACCACCACAAGTGTGGCTGGTGACATGGATGAGGCTGGGACTATTGGTTCTGGCTTAGATGCTGGCCAAGGCAGTCCCACCATCATTAAGTCCTCATCCATGCCCAATGAATCTGACTTGGGAGGTCAAATCCCCATTTTAGAAGAGGGCAGACTGGAACCAATGACTCTTATGGAATTGACGGCAGTCTGCATGAGCTTGCAAAAGCAAAATGTAGACTTAGTACAAGTTGTCAGCTCACAAGGCCTTGAACTCAAGCAATTGAGGGAGAGGATTGTTGTTTTGGAGACTGCAAGTGCAAGGAGAGGGATGGAGGAATCTTCCAAAGGGGAGGAAGATCCAATAAATCTGAGTGATAAGGGCAGCCATGATGGTCAATCTTTGGATGTTGATGAGGCCCTTACAAGTTTGAAGAAACATACAGGTTTTGATACGTCCTTAGTCTCTCCTACAAACTTAAATTTATCATTTACAGCCATGTTGGAGGAGATTGCAAAAGGCGCTGAGGCAGGGAATTTGGGCATTGACAAGGAGAATTTGTACGCTGACAGAAATATTTTGGGCGCTGATAGAACAAAATTGGGCGTTGACAAACCTGCACATGAGGGTGATGTATCCCAGTCATCATCCATCATCAAGGAGGTTTCTTTTCAGGTATCACCATCTACCTTACCAACAATTGCTCCATTAGATAAGGGTAAGGGTATTATGGTAGAAGAGGTTGTTCCAAAGGATGCAGCTCAAGTTGAGTTTGATAGAAGATTGGCTGCACAGATCATGGAACAAGATAGAAAGGAGGTGAAAGAGTCACCATTTGTTGTTACTTCAGAAGAAGGAAGTGATGGAGCTAGCTCAGACTCAAGTGTCATGATTATAGAACCAGAAAGACTTGAGTATGGAGATGAGTTGGCTAAGAAGAAATTGAGAGAATTGAAATTGCAGGTTGACTTTGATATGCCAGAGGTGGTTCAAATGTATAATGCTTGGGAAGAAAGATGTATGGATAATCCACACTTGACTGTTTCAGATCAAATATAGGGTTTGGAGATTCTCCTCAGAGTTCAAAAAGATTGCTAGGTAATTTTGAAACACAAGGCAAGCAATATTCTCTCAGAGTTGAAAAGGGATAGAAGGGAGCTATACTGCATGTTGCTCAGATGTCATGGAGTAGGATGGACTTATCAGAAATTGAGGGCATTGACATTTGATGAGTTGGAATGCAAGGCTTATCCCATTTGGGTGAGAGTGCAGGAAGCAAACACTCTCAGACTTCTTTCTGATGAAAGAAAGGAAGAGCTTGCAAAAGAAATGGAGCTCAAGAAAGCTATGTTTGTTCCCAGACCAGTGAAAAAGGGAATTTCTCTTGAGTTTCCCAAAGATATGGATCCACTATATCTAAGTGAAGCTGTCATAAGAAAGAGCCTCAAGCTCTCACCATTAGAAGCTTCAGATATGGTGCAAGTGTTACCATTAGATTCCAGAAACCCAATTATGAGCTATGAAGAAGATGAATGTGGGTTTTGGAAAATTGGCAGGTATGGCAAAGAGGTACACACTTTTACCACTCTCATATCTTTGTTTGCAAGTTGTGATAGAGAAGACTTGGTAGACCTATGGAGGTTGCTAGAGACCAAGTATGAGGCTGAAGCACCAACTTCAGCTAATGGAATAAAACTGTGGTCCACATTCAAGAGAATGTGTGGACCAAAAGATGAGGATCCTGCTATTTGGAAGGATCTTGAAGATGACCTCAGTGGTCTTCAATGGAGATTATATTCAGCTGCTGGTGTTTACCATTTGAGTTCTACAAAGTTTGCTGAGTATCTACTTGTGGATGGTCAGTATTTCATATCCAAGGCTATCTTGGAGAAGATGATGAACACTCAGATGGAAATTGATTATTCAAGTGACGTGGCAAAAGATTTGATCAGATTTATTCATTACCAATATGAGAAGGTTTGTAAGATTCCTCCTAGTCCTTAATGCTTATTCATAAACTTGATCAGAAACGTGGATGTCAAGTTTAGGGGAGGATTGTTGGGAATAAATTAAGGCCAGATCACTTGAGCGCTGACAAGAGTAAAACAAGTGTTGACAAGAGCAAAACAAGCGCTGACTGCTCAAGCGTTGACAAGACAAAGTCAAGCGTTGATACATTGAAGACAAGCACTGATGGGAAGATATACTCTACGCGTTTATTGTATTCTAGAATACTTCTAGTAAAGATAGGAACAACAATGTATTTTCTATATTTATCTTTACCTAGAATAGCTGATACGTAGATTATTGTACAAGGCTTCTTATGTCTATAAAAGAAGACCTTTAGGTTAATGTTTCATATAAGTTTTCATTCGTAAACTACTTTCATTGTAAGCAAGTTTGATATCATTAATCAAAGTGAAAGTTTGTTTATATCATTGTGTGTTCTTGTTTAAGTGTTAATTCCGCATAACACTTAGATTATCATAAGCATATACAAAGGTTTCTCTAAGTGTATTACTTGATCTAATCTCGTATACATAAAGCTAAATCGATCTAAGTTTGGGATCAACAAGGAATGAGGTAGGAAACCTCGGTCGACTTTGAGAGGAAAGGGATTATCCCTCTCGAGGTGCAATATTAAAAAACTACAAAAATATATACTTAATACTACTTGAGTTGGCAAACCAATAATCGGTCGTCCCTCTCAATATACGCACAAGCAAGCGGGGAAACGAGGTGGCACAAAGCACTTAAAAACCTTTTTCCTTAGACGGCCTTTTATAGCGCGTCGCCTTATACCCACCTTATAGTTTGTATATATTGAGTTCAAACGTCTTACTAGTATTTATCTATTTTGCCCTTTTATTTCGTTTAGGATTCCAATACAATAGTTAGTTGATGAAATCCCAACTATGGTCTTATTTAAAAAGTAGGTAAACTAATTGTGCTACGTAATATAATATAGTAAATGAAAAATCTTTTTGTATTTTTTAGAAAAATATATATTCACAATAAAAATGAAAGAAATCGAAATAAGAAAAATAACAATAATATGTAATATTTTTGGTGTAATACTTTTAGGAAAAAGTATTACTTTTTGATTTTTTTTTAATTTTTTTGTTACAATCTTAGGAAAGAATTTGCTTTTGTGATTTTTTAATTTTTTGTATTTTATATTTTTGCTTTTTTAATGTTTTTGATTTTTTTTGCAAAAAAAGTAACGTTCAAAATGAACGGATCCCAAAATCCAAACGTCTCACGAAATCTTCAATCGTAACGAGCGAAACGGCAGCGGCGCCAATTTAGTGTAGCTATTTTGTGTATCAATTATTGTTCGTTTCCTCAAATCGACTCGAATTGATATCGGATATGACGTGGATTATTTGTTCTTGGTGAAACGTATTTTTGGTATTTTTAAAACTAAAAACTTAATAAAAGACTAATTAATCTAATTAAAAAGATATTAAAAATACTTAATTAAAAACTTATTTAATCTATTTTAAAACTATCTTAAACAAATGTGAAAAACTATTTTAAATTTAAATAAAACTTTACTCTAATTAACTTTTTAACTAAAACTTTAAAACTAATTTTTAATAAGACTAAATAAAAACTAATTTATGAAAACAGTTAAAATTTTTAAAAGTAATAAAAAAAAAAATTTCTTTTTATTTTTTTTAAACTGAATAAAAGAAAACTTTTAAAAACTTTTAATTTAAATTAATTAAACATAAAACTTGTATTTAAACTATTTAATAAAACTGGCAGTACTATTAAACCCTATATTAATTAAATGACATGAAATAAAACACAAATAAGGTACTAGCTAAGATGGAAAAGGTGTTGGGCAGTTAAACGCAAGGTCTGGGGTTCGAGACCCATAAGTGACAATTTTTTGGAATATTTTTGGAATTAATTTTTGGACAATCAGATCAATTGTATCTGTTATTTTTAGAAGCAAATAAAAACCAGACAAAGAAATCAATCAAGCTCTACAGCTAAACAAATAAGCAGATTAAAAAATTGATAAGGCAATAAAGCAAATAAGCAGATAAAACTAACATAAAAACTTAAAAGCAAATTCAGCAAAGATTCAAAACTAGCAACTTAAAACTTAAATAAGCAGTATAAATCTAAATAAGCAGATAAACTAAAATTGAAAGTAAGTAGATAAAAGCAAATCCTAAACAAACCCGAATCAAACTTAAACAAACTAAATGGTTCTAAACAGTCGAATCATATAATCATTCAGCAAACAAATCCTAAGCACATGACAAAATAAGCAGACCCAAACAAACAATAATCCAAACATAAACTTATCTTAAACAAGCAGATTAAAACTTAAATCACATACACATAATAACATAAGCAGATAATATTAAACCGAAACTTAAACAGTAACTACTAAAATAAAACACGAATTATATAAACATAACAGATCAGTAAACTTTAATAGATAATAACAAAAATTCCTATTAAATCTAAATCTATTAAAATAAAAGAGGGAAGAACCTTGTGATGATACCGTTGGGAAGAAGGGATGAAGCGCTGAGCCCCCTTTTATCCGAATCAAACACCACCATTAAACAACAACATCTCACGAACCTTAATAAACTCCTCGAACCAAATATTCTTAACTTCCCAGTAGGGGAAATTAAAAATCCTCTTATTACTTTATATAACTATTTGATAATTATAAAAACAAATAACAATAATATTGATGAAAACAGATTGCAAATTAAATAGCAGGAGAAAATAAGACACGTGTTAATTAAAAACTTAAATAAACTTTCATTATTATTAAAACGAAGATTACATTAACTGGAAAATTAAAATTACAATTTTTTACCTAAAATCTAATTTGCATAAATAAAAAATAAAATAAAAAAAAGGCACCCTGATTACATCTTTGATGGGGTTTTTATAGAGAAACCCTAGAAAACTTGTTGAGGAAGCTTCTTGAGTAAGAAATCAAATCCCTGCCGCTCTTTCCTTCATTTTTCTTCTCTTTCTTCAATCCACGGCTGAAAATCATTACCCATCACACGGATTGCCACCGTGGATGGGTTTGTGTTACTTGTGCTAGTTTGATGCCTAGGTGGAGATAGATGATTGGATGGAATAGTAGTGGTGTGTGGTTTATCCATCAAATCCAAGGAAAGAGCCACATCAGAAGAGGACCACCAGTATCATGTTCCGGTTTTGATGGTGATTTATTAGAGGGATGTTAATAACACGCGCCTTAAATCATCAAATGGTGAAAACCCCCAATTTTTTACTGATTAGGGTTTGGGAATGGTAAAGGTTGCGTTTGATTGAGGTGAGAGACAGGTGAAAGGTGAATGGGATTTTTCTTGTTTGTATCGGAAAGTAAATGTGAGTGGGTGGGTAAAGTTATACACGTGTGTGGGGGGTGAGAGTAAAAACGTGTATTTTAATAAGTGTTTGTGAGTTGGGAGTTTGACCAACATTTGGGTAGATAAAACTTTTCACTGATTTGTGTATTAATCAAATGGGCTTTGGGTCCAATCTGCTTATACTCCCCTTCGTCTCTAATATTGTTAAGATATGGGCTTGAGCCCAGCCGTCTCATAATATGGAATTGGGCCATGTTTTAGCCCTTTTTATTCATCAAGTAACTAATTTAAATTCACTAATGGGCTTTTGGGCCCAATACCCAAATGTGGGACCTAAAATCTCGATTAACTCCATAAATATTAAATCCGCTTAAAAACGAGCTTGACTTTGGCTTTCTTGATCTTTCTTTTAAAAACCGTGTCGATTTTGCCGGGTTTCGTGATCTTCGGTACACTTTTGATCTTATGACTTTGTCTTCGTCTCTTTTTTGGACTTTTCTTCAACATTTGACCGTGAAATCCCGTGTTTTCTTTCCTTTTGATCATTTGTACCTATTTCACACCAAAAACATAAAACCACGCGTAATTCCGACATTTACGATACTAAACACATGATTAGGTCTTGTTTTTCCTTGATTTTAGTGGTAAAAGGATAAGTTACACACTTATTAGACACCACTATTAAAAGAAAATTTTGCTACTCAACCAGAGAAAGGGTCACCTTGGCCTATGGATTTCCTTAACAGAGTAATGTCAAAGAGATTTCATTCACTTCTACACTGGTCAAACTTAATTAATCATATAAAAATCAAACATTTAAACATGCATACCCTTTTAAAAATGTGTAATGTTTTAATTTGAAAAAGTAGATTATCGTTTCCTGATGGGGAGAAAAATGTCCAATGGTGAACAAAACTTCACCCGTACTAAAAAAACTCATTCTGATCCATTACCCGTCCAGCTGCTTGAGAAAAAAGTATCTTTTAACCATAAAGGAATTAAAAACTCACAGGGTCAGAGCAGCAATAAGATCTGCACTGGAATAGCTAAGCCAACATTGTATTTGATAATATTGAGCCGATGTTGGTTCCCGCGACACCAGAAAAGTTCACGACGGGGTTTTAGTCAATCCAACACTTACGCAGATCCCGACATAGTCATGCAAGTATTGATATTGATTCTCCTGCTGACTGTATGTGAGTATGTGATTCTATAAATGTAAAAATCCAGTGATGCACCACTTCACATTCAAAATGAAAAGAAGATTAAAACGATATACTGATAATAATTAAAAAGGAGCGGGTATCGGCGATGCAAGGCCTGCCTCAGGAGACGGTGTATATCAAAGAAAGAAATAGCATACCAGGCAAGCATCATTATTCTTAGTATGTTCAACCTTTAGATCAGAAAGGAGCTTCTCAACACCTTCTGGACGATTAACAAACAAAATAACTGTGAAAATTGACCAGTAAAGTTGGACAAAATGTTTATTACATGCTTACATCTCTCTATTAAAACTGATGTAATTGTTACTAGAAGCTGCAGTCAATGTTTTACTTAACTCACTTAGATCCTCGCGGGGGCGCTTGAGCAAAGACCCTTCTTCACGCACTTCATATGCATTACCAAAATATTAAGCTAGCGATAAAATTAAATTATTTAGCAGTTACTCAAGGAGAAACTATATGTACCCATTATCCAATACCAACAGCTTCATTTAAGCACCCTCTATGCATAAATCATTACCTGACAAATACAAATGCATTGAAAATTAGTGTATGAAAGCAATGGTATTGAAATTATAACAAAACAATCCATACCTTTTTCTTCCATCACCAAATTAAGTTCAAAGAAATTAAAAAATGTAGCATGAAGGAGAACCGACTGTGAAGATTGAGGAGTTAGGGTTTGTAGTAGACAAAGGAAAAAAATCATACCTGGATATTACGACTGTCAATTGTTGCTATGAATGACATTGGGTAGCATTGCGGCTGGTAATATAGGTACAAGTAACCACTGATCTTGATAGATGCCTTTTTTATTCAGGTAATTCAATTTTAAATGACTGATTGTACATATCTAATTAAGATAAACATAGTAGAAAGACCATGCGTTAGAGGTCGTCGAGCTTTTACACAAAATTCTTGAAAAACGTCATGTCGTCCTCTTCAAATGAAGTGGGCTAGATCACCATGTGAGGAGGAAATATGTCTAAATTTGATGGCCAATCGTATCATAAATGTGTTTGCTTCATTATTGCTATGCATTTTTGTGCTTTTTTCAAAGGGGTGAAACTTACATAATCTCTTCTTGGGAATTTCCATTTGTACGTAATCATTCTGCCAAATCCCTTTATCCTAACATCATGATGACAATTAGTGACTTGATCCCTACAAAGCTTACTGCAGCTGTTTGGTATTGTCTTATGAAGTATTAAGCTCTTAATTAGAATTTTGATATGATAAGCACATGTTCTTTTTAGTCGTAAGTTTTAAGTTTAGGCTACTAATTTTTTCTGTAATCATGTATAGGGATCATCTGCAATCAAGATTTCAAACACAACGCAATCTTACTGATAAGTATATTGGACATGGTTTGAGACCTCTTTACTAAAAAAAGACATGGTTTGAGACCTGGTATCATGGTGTATAAATCTTAGTGGTCCGTTGTAGTGGCATCAAAAGCATAAAGTAATTAACTCCCCATCTAGTAAGGAATATTGTTATATATAGTCTCCTACATCAAACATTATATGTAGACAATTAAATAAAATATTAAGAAAACCAAGTAACTCATTCATCCTTTTAGCTTGTCTATTAGAATAATAATTACCTCACACCGTTCAGGGAACAACCTCAAAGAGAGCACATAATGTTCCATCATCTGCTTTGCCTGCAAAAAATATATGTACATAATGAAAAAACTACAAAACATATGTACAAAACAAAACATAATAAAATTCGTACCTTATATATCCTGAAAAAAACTACAAAACAAAACATATAATCTAAAAAACTACAAAACACATATGTACAGAACAAAAAACATAACAAAATCTTACCTTATAATTCCTACAGAAACAGTACAAAACAAAGCATATAAAAGAGAAGTGACATTAGGGATTAGATAAAAATGCAAAACAAACATCTACATACCTTTTAGAACAATAAAAATAATATTTATCTTGCAAAAAAACACAGTTTGATTACGTTTGAAAGTAGGATTAGAGAACAAGAGGGATACCTTACGTGTGTTCTCTGGAATTTTAGAGTTGATAATCTTTTTGCAATGAAAATATATACTCTTAGGTAGGATAATTATTGGGTTAAGATAATCTTCTAAAATAATATACGTATCTTGATTCTAAAACATATCAAATTATTTTAAGATATGTATATTAATTTAGTTTTGAATAAGAAAACACAAATAGTAGTCTAACATAGTTAGTAAGCTGATAGGATATGAAGGAGGAGACCAGGGTTCGAAGCTGGTTATTGGCACTTTTTGCAATTAACTGATTTGACCCGTTTCATGCCCGATCCAGTCTAAACAAAGCCTGACCCGTTCATATGAAGTCTAACCCGGTTCAGATCAAACCCGGCTCGGTCCAGACCTTCAAAATGCGATTCTCAAAACGCAGTTTCAAACTGCTTTTCAAAAACGCAGTTTTGATAAAAACTGCGATTTCAAATCCGGATTTCGTTAAATTTGGAGATTTTATAGGAAATTCTGAAATACTATTGACTAAAAGATGTGACTGGGATATGACTGGATTAAAAAGTGTGGTTTTAAATCATAATTATACATATATAATATATATACATATATATATATATATATATATATAGAATTTAGATAAAATGGTTTAGGTGCTTAAAGTTGTTAAAATAAGAAGTAATAGAAAATGGGCAAATATCACATTTATTGATTAGTTTTGATTCGTTTATGATTTTTTAGTTCGTGTACGAGTGTTTTGGAAGTTTTAATTCGTGTACGAGTAGCTAGTTCACAATTTTTAATATTACTAATTTTTCGTGTATCAGTTGTGTATCACATTTTATCAATTATTTTGTTATATCGAATGCAACATGTGATAATGTATCACTGAATTTACGAATAAATGATTATTTATGCTAATAATATTTTTCGAAGTATAACTATGTATCATATGTATCAGCTATAAAATTTTACGTATCAAAATTTTAAGTGATTTTATACTAATGTTTATGTATAAGATTTATTGTTTTGTGTTTAATATTAAATAAATCGCATGTTAATTGATAAAATCAATTGTTAAGATAACTTTTCATTTTAACAACTTTAAACTACTACACTACAATAACCTAACTCTATATATATATATATATATATATATATATATATATATATATATATATATATATATATATATATATATATATATATATATATATATATATATATATATATATATATATATATATATATATATATATATATATATATATATATATATATATAGGGTGCTGTTATTGTGCTGTACACCCTTAAAGTAAGTTATAGTAGGCACGCTTATTAACCATTGGATCAATCATTTTAGATTAGATGTGGCTTTTAAATCCTATCTTTTAGAAAATGGTACTTTAGTAAAATGGTGGAATCACAAGGGTATTTCCATAAATATACTTTTAACTTTACATTTAACGAATGAGTAAATTCTTCATTGTATTAATTGCTGCTATTAATGATACCTTTTCAAGATTTATAATACAAAAGTGATGCATGATAATTTAATAGAGCCATATCAATTTGACTCTTTTTATTCGAGATGACACATAAGTCATGAATATTGAATAGTGTACCCAAAAACCCATTTTGTGTGTCAAAAATGTAGGTGTATCTATTGACGTATACATATTAATATTAGTGTGTCGCTACAAATATCCATAAAACCAAGTGCGTCACCAACTTATATTGTCGATAAACTAACTCCAAAGTATATCAAAAGACTAGTTGTTTAAAAAAAATTGTCAAAAAAACGTAATGTGTAAGTATAAACGTGTCAAGAATTAGTTTGTGACTTAAATGTGTCATAAAAATTTAATTTGTGACTTAAATGCATAACGTGTCACTACATATGTATTAAAACTTTTGACTCAGTTTCTCATAATAGTGAGTGTCACTAATACGTTTAGTGTCACCGTATATACATATGTACAAATTCATATAACTGATACATATTATAGAAATTAGAGGTATAAAATTAAACAAATTTACTATTAATTCACAAACTTGTCATTACATCATTTGCAACCAATTAAATGACCACTATAACACTAGTAATAAAATAATATAAACATTACACAATTGATAACAGCTACATATACGCATACATTAATGAAAAAACTGCTTCAACTTGTTCAACTTATATAGACGAGTATATATTTGTTAAAAACAACTGATACAAATTAAGATATTTTAAAAACAAATGATACAAATGAATATATGTTTATTTGATACAAATTAAGATATTTTAAAAACAACTGATACAAATGAATATATGTTTATTAGAAACAAGTGATACAAAATAAAAAGTTGATACAAAAGACTCGAATGCTACATATTGGAATGTTGTTACATACAACTTAATAGTTGGATTTGAAAATCGATAAGCCCGAGAGTAGGACGATACCTTGTGTTTCGATACATATAGGGACGATTTCCTGAGAATAGGACGATACATATTTGAAAAACGATAAGTCCAAGAAAAGCAACGTCAAGAACAGATGGCGCTAAGTAATGTCGCCGCAAAACAAAACTGGTAAGTAGTTGTTGATGATCACCGTCGACATGATTGTTGCGACTAGATCTATAATAGGGCGGTTGAAATCCTCGATCTTGCTGTGATATTATTCGCTATCAAAACCATTGGTTTGGGTTCCTATCCCACGCTATGTAGATCGGACAACATATCAGCACGTCGTCATGTTGAACGAAAAAAGCATTAACATCGATTGCGCAAAAGGCGACTTACAGATGCTGGCCGGAACCATTCGTTGAGAGATGCTCACCTTCAATGTATATGCATGGCTTAGAGACAACAAAACTTTATTTGTATATTATTATTTAATTCATATATAAAAAAATTTCCTTTGTAATTTGGATTGAGATCCACGGAGGTTTTTTGAAATAGAGAGAATAATAGCAAAGGACTTTTAGTTTGTGAATGGTTTGTGAGTAATGATGAGTTGACGTTTTTAAACTGATTAGAAGTATGAATTAAAAGTGGTCCATATATAACAACCCGTACATTTCAGATCTAGATCAGAATGCAAAAATCAAACAAAATCTGAACGAAAAAATAATAGAAACTAAAATCCTACCGAAAAATTGTACAAACATGTAACAGACGTTGAAAAATTAGAAATTAGACATGTTTAAGCGGGTTGAATTTTGGTAGTCATGGAGGTTTTAAGGGAGGAAAGTAGCAGAGTTTTTATGACGAGAAAGGAGGTGTTTGTTTTTTGATTATGATGTGAATCAGAGATATGCTTTGGTAAAAAAATAGTATCCCGAAAATACCCTTAGCAAATATAAATTAATTTTTCTTTTTTAATAATAAAAAGGACACGTGGCTAAACTCTATTGGTGCTTATTATAACGCATTTTAAGTTGTAACTCACTTGAACGCAAATCTATATATATATATATATATATATATATATATATATATATATATATATATATATATATATATATATATATATATATATATATATATATATATATATATATATATATATATATATATATATATATATATATATATATATATATATATATATATATATATATATATATATATATATATATATATATATATATATATATATATATATATATATATACTAGTTGCAAAACCCGCCCGATGGGCGGGTATGACTTATAATTGTCGTTTACACTTTTTTGTTTATCCAAATATTGTTAGAAATTGTATATTTCTACAAAATATAACTTTAAGCATAAAGTTACCGGCACATGCGTCATTGGTTCAATCATGTTTGAGCCTGGCAATATCTAAAGAAAAGTTTAGATACGGTTGATCAAGTGAGAATTGTGAGTATCCTATGAATAAATTAAGTACCGGTTAACAAATTACGAGTATCATAAAATGTTTAAACTTACAAATTGATCCTCATGAAATAAAAATATGACGTAAACCAAAACGCAAATTAAAGCTTTTTTGTTGTGTAATTACTAATTTATCGTCCTTATCACAATGAAGAATGTTTGATCCCTTGATGCTCATCAATCTTGAGAATAACATATATAATTGTCCATGCGAGAAAATACCTTTAATGCATTTAGGGTATAAGACCATCCGGGGCATTCAGTACACGTTACTAATCAAAGAGATTCCCTTTTCGGAATTACCAGACAACTTAGAAAAAGAGTAGGAGCTGGTTAGTTATCTGTTTTAATGAGTAGGAAAAAAATATTAAACAAACTCAACACTTAGCTTAATTTCTAAAATAAACTGTTATGTCGATAGTTGAGTTATGATCATATTTAACTTGTTAATCATCTAGATTCATTTTAAAATACTAATATAATTGGTCGTGGAAGATACCTATACCACAACCTTGGGTATTTTGGTCATAGACCTTAAAATGATATTTCTTAAGGCCTAAGTTACTAAACATTCATTTTATTCACTTAGCTAATTAAGTATTTTGAAGCAATCTAAAAACAAGATGTGAGGTAGCTTCATGAGTTAACTTTATAATTAAAAAAAAATTATATGTGAGCAATCATTATTAATTAATACCATAAAAACAGTAGTAGTTAAATTGTAGTATGTGTCATGAATTAAAATCTTGATTTTTGATAAAATAAGTCATAATTTTTTTCTAAAGGATAAAAATAAATTTAAATCATAAGTTGTAAATTACTTAGTTATATTTTTACAACATGATACACACGAAAATTTGCTAAATATAATGTAGTAGCTCACACTTGAAGTTGTAAACTTCTTTAATATAGTTCATTTTCAACTTTTGTTTATAAGGACCAAGTATCCGTGAAAAGGATAATCATTTTTTTTAGTTTTGAGTTTTTATAGAATGAAAACTACGCATCTTTAGAATTCTTCACGTAAGGAATTTTGAAGCTGAAACTCATGTTTTTAAAGAGTAGCTTAATAATATATGACCTTTAATGGTTCAACATGGATATAATAAAGATTATTATGAAGATGTGTAAATGTGCAAGGTCAATTTATAATTATCAATCCAAAAGTGCCTTATTAAACCGGGTTTCTATTGGTTTTTATACAGTCAAACATGCCTCTATTAATTAGAATCAGTAAACATCTTCTTCAAAAGAAGCATGTACCCGCGCTTCATGGCGGGTTGCAAAGATATAACTTAATTTCATAAGCCAACTGATACAAAATACACAGAGGATACAAAAATTTGTTAAGAAAGCACCATTAATAAACACTTAGCCAAAGGTTTAAAGTTTAAAGTAGTTATAAAAAAAGTCACCAATCAATCTTTATATATAGGCATTGGCATCAAGTTTCAACAAAATTAAACAGTATCTCCAACAAAGTTTGATCAGCATTTGGTGGGAGTCAAATATAAGAACCAACATGCGCTTCAGGTGGCTGCAGATTCATGACACAAATGGCGAAGAAAAACCTTTAATTAAAGGAAATGGTATGAAAATAAATTTTCGGATAGTAGAGAAAGTTCAGTTGACAGAAGTCATGAGAAGAATCTGAACTCTACTACTTCAAGAAAGGATTTGGAGTCTGAGCGTTTCAGTTTGGGTCCACTTCAAGTTCTTCAAAGGTTTCTGGTTCTTTTAGGAGGGCTAGCTTGGAAGAAATAAAAGGGTCACCCGTAGGGTCAGCTTCGTCATCTCCTTTTAAGGTCCGTAATTTGGACAAGCTTTCACATGCTGCAGGGAGAACAATATCAAGAAAAGTTCATGCTAAAAGTAGAGTCTTGACTGAAGTTCCAAGACAGTTACTTGCCAGGGAAGATAACATGCAAAGCGGTGACATTGATGCAAGCCAAAGTAAAAAACTTGGTGGCAAAGTTGTGCTTAAATGTAAAGAAGCATCTAACTGTAATGGTACAGAGAGTACTCAGAGTTCTGATAAGGGATCTTTATTAAGGTCCAAACCTGATGGACAACACACCGATTAATTAAGATCAGTTGACCCATATTATTTACTCCATTTTCGTTGCTATACGTATCTACTGTTACATAACTTGTTGGAATATATGCTTCTAGAAAAATTTACATGATTTAAGTGATAATCAATAATTTTTATTATAATATGATTAAAAGATGTGGGTTTATTAAAGAAATACATTTCCACAGCTTACAACCTGTTCAACCTATGTGAACCGGTGTTGTTTTTCGTACTTACTTTATGTAACCTGTATGACCTGTTAAAGATAAACCATAAACCAAATTGACCATCCAACATAGATGGGCCAAAAATGACACCTCTACCACTTAATCATAACCCAGAACTGCAACCTACTTCCCTATTGACATATATTATTAATGTCGAGTCACATAACATATGCACAGAAACATGTATATTCAAGTGCATCTAATCATATTTACCTGGGTATCCATTCAGATTTTCATCCGAATTAACATCTTCGTCGTCTTTTTCTCGTATTATTATAAGCTCAGCCAAAACCCATTCTAGAACCATCTTCCTTTGCAGCTCCAAACCCCTCTGAAAATTCATCCGGATCTGTTCCATCTCCAACATCAGTTGCCTTCTTGCTGACCTGATATTTAAGCCTGCAAGATATTGAAGGACCGTGAGATTTGCACAATCTAAACATCATACACTATATCCAGAAATCACAGCTTTTGTAAGTTATTAATGTATGACTCAGGGACATGTTGTACCCAACGATGTCACCCGACTTTATCTCAGAATTTATTGGACACCATTTCTTAAAATCCACACGTCTGTTTAAAATATAAGAAAAAAAAAAACTTAGTAAGTTATGTTGGTATACTATTTTACATTCGCCATCTCGGTTCTCTTCTTAGTACCAATGATATGTAATAATCACAACTAATTCCAATCTTACAACTCGAGAAAAGTTATAACTGATTCCACTATTCGGTTTTCTAGCATAGGAGGAGATGTTATTCTCAAAACAGCACAATAATAAATGGACTCAGAGCCTATAGGATGCTATGATTCTGGTTGGCTGATCGCAGTAAGAAAGTCTAGGAACTTGTCTATAGGTTGTATGCTATATTTTCTTCTAATTATCCTCTTATATTTAGGAAAAATAACCACTCCTGATAAAGCATTGTCAGGCATACCTATATCATCTTAACATAAACCCGTCTCATCAGCAAGATTTACAACAGTTAACAACCGCATTCAAACTTTTAACAAACAAAAAACTAAATCTAATAACGACATTACTTCAAAACTAAATCTCTTTTCATTGTCTGTATCTTTACATATTGCATTAAGAGTTCATGGAATTATTTAGATGGGGCAAGAAACGATGCCCTCATTGTTTGTGATATATCTCTACATACTCTATAAAGCAGCCTCAGTGACATAAGGTGTTCTCAGCGTCATCTTTACCAAACAGAAGGCATGGAGGCAAACTTTAGGGGTCCAATCTTTCTTAACCGAAATAAATGATTTGATTGCTACACACGTACATCCCAACTTTTACATGCGGCGCAGAAAAAACGATAATAAAGCTTGTTTATATTATCGGTCATAAATTTTCACAGTAAATTAGTAAGAGGTTTCCAGATTTGCATAAAAAATATCACAGAAAGGACGATTGAGGCAGAAAAAAGTACCTTTTGGCATACAAAATATAACATACACTAAATGAATTTTTTCGGAAATATAAGTGAAACCTGAATCAGTTCATTATAGTTATAGATATAAGTAACAGATAAACGGCAATTGATTAAACTTTTCATGTGGCAAAACCTACCTCGGTTTTCAATCCAGAAATAGGAGGAAATATCCATCACTTCACTGATGTTATCCCTTCTTACTTGACAACCTCACACCTCCATTCGAAGAATCTGCAGGCATAAGGTGTTCTTTTTTTTGAACAGACAATGTGTTGAATGACATTAAGGAGAAGTTTGTATCTTTAAAGATATGTATTGTTCATTTAGAGATCTTTTGCTAGTTTCTATCTGAACACCCTTGCTTGTATAACCAAACATGTAAATTGCATTTGTTTATATATCTTATAAAGTTCTTTTGGAAGGAGTACAATTCTGAGCTGACGATCAAGCTAGCTTGGTTGTGAGTTCCAAAGTAAGAACTATATGAGTTTTTGATTGTATTCAAGTACCTGTGCAGATAGGGCAGTTCAAGAAGAAGTCCACCGGAGAAAGTTCAAGCAAAAAAACGTCATCTTTACCAAAAAATGGCATATTGAATAGCATCTTCCCATTGTGACCGAGAAGAAGCAATGTAATCTGGCTCAATTGCACTTTTAGAAACATATCCCTTCATCCACTTCTTTAACATGTTTTGATCTGCCTTTAGTTGATCCATTGGAAGAACCACACAACATGCATCAGGAAGCTCTTATTAAACACCCCAGCAGAGAATGACACCTGTACCTTTGCAGAATCAGGTTTACCTTCTTCAAATCTAAGTGCTAAAAAATTTAAAGTGTCACTTACCTCTGTTTCATTAAGCACATTAATCCTCGCCATCATCGTGAGTCATACCTTTGGTATGCTTCTGAGCATCATACATGTCTGCAACATGAAAGTAATTGCATAAACCAAACCTGAAAAACCAAATCCAAACAGATGAAGAAATAGCAACTGTAGATTCCTATTATCTGTATTCAACCAGACTCAAATAAAACCCCAAATCGTAATACAACTAACCAACTATAAACCTTTGACAAATTATAATTCCCATCTTTTATATTATTGGTCTATATAAAGTTAATAGAAAAATAAAAAAATATCTAACCTGATTTCTATTATAAAAAACTTCAAATGGTGGCCGGAGCTTATTGATTGCCGGAGTTAATGGTGGCAGGAGTTAACGGTGGCTTTGGTTGCACAGTTTGCATTATTGATAAAACCTAGATGTGATGTATATATATTTGTGTCTTTGGTTTGGGTGAGAGGAGATGATAGGAGAGGGTAGGGATACATGATGATTAGGGTTTTGAGAAGAAGGTGAGGGTAGGTTTTTCTGGTAGGATAATCGGTTGAATATGAGTATAAGTCGGGTATAGGACATGACCCGAATGGTGACCACGGCCCAAATATGATGCTGACGTGGATTTATAGCATGCTTATGTGGCATATCCCTCCTCTTATATATATATATATATATATATATATATATATATATATATATATATAATATATGGGGAGAGATCAAATAAAAAAACTTTTTTTGGTGAGAAGGATAAGAAGGATTTTCAGCCATTGATTTAAAATCAATGGATGAGATTAAATCAAAATCCTAACAAACAAACTAACTAACTAACTAACCATCTAAACGTCTTTTTTTTAAAGTTCTTCAAAAATTATGAAAAAATTCCAGTAGATCGGGTATGTTGGTGCAAAAAACTTTTGTGAAAAAGTTTTTTTTAATTTGAAGTTTTTTACGCTTTTTAGTGCACAAAAACGGAATTTTGATGCACAAAAACGTTTTCTTTTACGTTTTTTAGGTTTTTTGTGCATCAAGAATTCATTTTTATGCCCAACTTCTTTTGACTTTTTGCTTTAAAATATGATTCCGCATCAAACTATAATAAATTGAAAAATTTTGAATGAAAAAATTTTGTACACCAAAATTCACGTGTTTGTGCATCAAATTTTGTTTTTTGTGCATCAGAAAAACGTAAAAAACTCAAAATTAAAAGACGTTTATTCACAACTTTTTTAGGCACCAACAAATCCGACCATTTGGAATTTTTTCAGAATTTTTTGAAGACTTTTTTAAAATCGTGTTTTGGTGGTTAGTTAGTTAGTTAGTTAGGAATATGGATTGATCTTATCCATTGATTTTAAATGATTGACTAAAAATCCTTCTTATCCTTCTCACCAAAAAAAGTCTTTTTATTTTAACTCTCCCCTATAATATATATATATATATGTATGTATATATATATATACTAGTGGCAAAACCCGTCCGATGGACGGGTATGACTTGTGATTGTCTTTTTACTTTTTTTAATTTTTACTGTTTGTAATTTTTTATTGGCATGTATGATTTTTGATAGTTTTTTATTTGGTAAATATTTGTTTTTAGTTTAATTGTGTTTTAATGCATTATTAGTCATGTTATTTAGTGAAGTGAGTTTTTAAAAAAAGTGATGTTCTGAACTTTTTAAAATTTACCCTAATTAAACACTTACGTTTCTATTACTGAAACACTTATTTTTTCCATTTGGCCAACGATTGTTTAAAACGGTAGTTATTTATACTAAACGTGGTTTTTAATTAAGTAAAAAGAAAATGGAAAAAAAATAATTTTTGTACTTAGAATTTTATTCGTACTTTTGGTATCGTAATTTTTTTTACATATGTTAAGTTTTTTTCATAGATTTTATAATTTTTAAAAAATGTGGATTTAAAATTGTAGTTAAATAAATGTAATTTGATTTTTTAACAAAAAAAAAAATTATGTTCAAAGCTAAGATAAAAGAATTTTTTTTCACCTTTTTAAAAGGGTAAAGTTCAAATTAAATTAAAAAATTTAAACGCACGAAAAAATAGTTTTGAGTTTCGTAAAAAGTTAGTTTTTTTACCTTAAATGTTTTCGTACTTTTTACCAAATTATAACTTTCTTTAAGTATGCAAAAAATTAATATTTTTTTTTATTTTTCTTTAAGTTTGAAAAAAGGAAAAAAATCGTAAGAGAAATTAGTTTAATTTTTTTCGAAAGGTTTTCTTTTCTTTTAATAAATTTTATTTTATTTTTATATTTAAAAATGCACGGAATTTGTTTTTTTGAGGAATACGAAAAAATAAAAAATTAAGTTAAAAGTAAAGGAATTTTTAGTTAATTAAAAACGTCCATTAATATAAATGATTAAAATTACAAACGATTGTTGGCTAAATAGACTAACGTTGCCGCATTATATCTAATACTTTATACGGTTGGTTCAAGTTGAAACTTTTTTTGAAAAAAAATATTTTTTTATATTTTAACAATTAACAAAAATTATATATAAAAATTACAAAAACTTCTATATATTAAATATATAAATTGTTTACCAACAAATATAATATGTAAATCAAATTTCGTCACAAATACGTAAAATTTACAATTTAAAAAAAAACACTGGAAAAATCAAAACCCGGCTGGCTCTCATGAACCTGGTTGACCCGGTCAACCCAATCCCGGCGGGTCTAGCCGGGTTTCAAAAATATGAAACTCGGGTCAATATAACCCTTTTTCGGCCAGAAACAGGTCAACCGGTTGAAACGGCCGAGCCGACCCGGGTCTGAGAACGTTGAAAAATACCTATTAATAGTGTTTGCCAGAAATCCAGAATGTTGACTATTCTACACATTATAAGATAAAATCACCAAAGTTGACTATTTTCTTTTTGTTTAAAAATGATATATTTTGTTGAATGGAATTATGGAAGTAAATAATCAGAAGCATACTATCTGCGTATCAAGTGATTGATTAGTTACATACCCTAAATCCAAGCACATTAAGAATAGAATGCCTTTTAATTTCTATTATGTTGACCAATTCCTTTCTCACGGCCATGCAAGGAGAGTTATGACTTATGACTGCTAACAATGATGCACATCATGCACTCATAAGAGTGTTGGATGAGAAAAGTTTTACTTAAGTCTATAACTTTTCGTTCCACTGGTCGTAAATGTGGTAAAAATGGGAAGATCTGGTGGTTGACTTGTTGTTAAACGTTTTTGGGTCAAAACGGCCCAATACATTAATTTTGTCCAACTGGTTTGTTTAGAATTTCATATTTCTATTAGTACCTTGTGTAAAGATATCATTACGATACTGAGTTGTTAATGAAATAAACAAAATGTTTTGAATTGCTAAGTACCTAGATATTCTTCAAAAGAGCTAAGTACACGTTGAGAAAAATAGGTGTGCATGAAAGGTAGATTTTTAAGAATACTCCTCAAAAGAGCTCAATCAAAGTTAAGTCTAGGTAGCCTCATCTTTTATGACTCCTACACTCATACCTCATGACTGGCCCCCATTTGTTGATATATCTTTCTAAAAAGGTAGGATACTATACTCTCAATACCTTCTTCGATTCATCTTTGCATTCTAAAAGGCTTCATGTCCTATCTGCCTGCAAAATACAATGAAAATATCAAAACATGTGCATCAAATATTAGACCTCTTGCTCCTCTAATCCATATATCGCCTCTAAGTAAATATTTGTAATCACTTTTAACATGTTTCTGAACACACCCTTAGCTGCTATAATCTGATGTAGAGCTACTAATCCATAATTATTTGTTTGTTTATGATTGGGTACCAACAGATCTTACTAAAATAATCTATGAAATAGTTCTGATCATATTGTTCAATAAGCTGACATGCAAAATGACAATAAAAATATAGCGCTTGGAACATATCAGATATATAAAAGATCTACAAAAAAGTTCTAACCTCCTGTTACACATCCAAATTTCAAAAAGAACATTCTGATAACTCAAAGTGAACTCCAAAAAAATTCTTTTATGTGTTGAATGTATGCTTGGCGCTTTTACGTTCTAAAGGTCAGGCCATTAAGATTCACTTTTTAAGCTTCACACTATAGCTTCCAAAAAGTTGTAGTAGTGTCTCCTTGTCAAAGTACCTCGATAGATATGTCAATGGTGTGGAAACAAAACTTGAGAACACACATCATAAATTTAAAATCAACATAAAAATCAGCATTTTTATATTGCATTACAAAAGAGCAGATCCATAACTTGTAAAAGAATGGCTCTTTATTGATTCAGACGAGTCGTGTGTTGGATTCTCTTGTGGAACCATTCTATGCAAAAAATGAAAGCTTTTAAATATTGAAATTAAAATCCTGCAGCTACAAAAACCTTTTAAACCTATCTAAACACCCTTAATCATCTTCAAAACAAACATTAATTGTAGCATAGATGCTAAAATTAATAAGGAAAAGAAGAACGTACATCATATGAATAGTAAGCATTTTGCATTCACTATACACTAATTCGACATGCTCAAATGTTATTTTCTGCAACTTAAAGAGTTCTTCACTTTTACCCGATTTAAAAGGGGCATATATAAACTAAATTCAAGTCTTAGACTATATTATTGAATCAGTGACTTGAATCCATGTAACCTAAAATATATACCTTTTGATATAAACCAAACTTAAAATATATACCTTCTGATATAAACTAAACTTAAATTGTCCATGTTTTGGCCTGTTCCAAAGCGCATTAATTAGTTTAGTAACTCAAAGAATTCGAATAAAAAAGCTCCCTTCACCCCTATAAAGAGCATGAGAGTATCTTTAACTTTGATCTTTCATGCATTTCTAAAAAAAATCTTCCTTCACTACCAGTAAATATTTGTGAGAGTTCATGTACCACACCTGATGCTTAATATATTAATAAGTAATTAGAGATTGGGGGTGTTTGGGTATGCCTTTTTAGGCATTTTATTGGCACAAATAGGTTATTATTTTAGTTTCAGTTGTGGAGATTCTCGTTGAGTTAATAAAACATATGCCAAAAAGATATGCTCACGGAATAGTTTATAGTTCGGTATATACCTCATGAGCGTGTTGGTCATGAAAATTTGCCATCTCGTAACATACTAACGTCTTCTTGTTACTGATTGCACTTGGATACCATAAAGACTTTGTTATGCATTATTGCTAGAAGTATTGCTTTCGAAAGAGAATGGACTTAACGTATGACCTGAAATTAAAAGTTACAAACTAATAAGCAATATCAGCAGATTGGCAATTGGGTTCCATATCAATCGGCTAACATCCATGTCTCATCCGGGAATCCACATGCGCGGACATACCGACATACCATAGAGACCAGTTTTATACGTAGGGTCTTGGATAGCGGATGATCCATCAGCAGAGTCTACACAATATAAATACAAAACGAGTTTTAAAGAAATGAGTCTACACAAATTTGGTTCGAATAATTAATTTTACTAACGGGTCTGTTTGGACTGACTTTTAATCATTTTTTAGCCTGATAGTAAAAAATAAGTATTTCAGTAATGCGTACAATCTTTAGCATCGTGCTCGTATTGTGTTTAGTATGTGATATTTTATATTGAACAACTTAATACATTTCATAATAGATCAATCAACAAAATTCACAAATTCAGC
>JANFOE010003016.1:2500-27500 GCA_025667525.1 Glebionis coronaria
TTTCGTTGGGATCAGATTATTTTGGGCTCTTGGTTGCAGGGTTATTTTGATAAAAATATTTGACTACAGGCTGTTCGGACTAAAAGATTTGAGGCGTTGTTTGGGTACATATACTTTTAGGGTTGTACGGGCATAACATATCATAGGGGCTGTTTGGAAAGTGTGTTATACAGAGCACCATCAGGTCAACATCTAAAATGGGTCATCATCTAACCGTAATGTTATAAAAGTAAAAAACAGAGAATTATCCTTCATGTATACTTGCTTTAACAGTAATTGTAATTTGTCTCTTTTGGGCTTCCAAGCCTATTCGTCCTTCAACATCTCTAATCACAATTTTAAGTCTTTTATATGCGTACAGGATCTATAAAGAGTTGACAGCACTAGCGGAACATAACATGAATGCAAAGGTAAAATTGCGGACCCATTTACTTTTGAAAAGGTAATTCAGGTCATTTCCTCTATTTGCATTTTCATACTGATATAGATTTGCTTGCTTTACTTTAATATAACTGCAACCTGCATACATACAACCTCTTACTATTCATGTTGAGAAAAAAAGAGATTCTAGAGGCGCAACTAAGAATAGTGGATGTGTCACCGATTGTTTCCACAGGAACTTTCGTGAACTGTCAGACGCTACTTCGTCAGAAACTCACGAAGTGGACAAAGAGAGTTTAGTTCAGACATTAGACCTTATCCAATGATCTCAGCCGGGACAAAAAGCGTCTTCTTTGTCTATCTTTTGACAAAAGGGTAAATCGCCAGTCTTTATTTTGGTTATTTTATATTCCTCTATTTTATCATTTAAAATGGTACATGCATATATGGAATGTCGTCACACTTTTAAGAATCCAAGTGATGATCATCACACTTCTAATAATCCAAATGAGGTGGTTAGTTTCATTTAGCGTCTCTTTAATTAACCAAGTAACCTTCTGGCATCTTTTAGAAAACAAAAGAAACATAGAACCTCAATAAGCAGCATGTTCTACATTTCATATGTTTGTACATTTCATATGTTAAACCCATTCTGGGATAGTTGCTTAACTGCTGACATTATAGTATGATGAACTCATAAACAAGATGGTGAACTGTAAGCAATTCAACTCACTAAACTTTTTTATATATGGGTAAAACTAATAGTAGACAAAAAGAGTCAAACAGGTCATAACAGAATGGGAAAATGGTTTACACATGTTGATTTCATCTATGTCCCATAACCAGCAATTTCTCAATTCAATCTGAATTTAGTTCATCAAAGGTGTTGTTTTGGGTACTTATTGTTTGTCTTCAATCTTGAAATCTTACATACTCTCTGAGAAAAATATGTCGGCATTTATGTCGAAATCTATGTTTATAACTTGGTTGAGCATTATATTGACTCTAAAGGGTTCTCATGGAAAGTTGATGCTAGCTGCATCACACTTTTTTTTAACAAAACCACATTGCCCACTCCAGTAAGTGATTGTTTCTAAAGGGTTAGACAAAGGATTGTGTATGGGGATATTACATCTTTCTCTTTTTTGGCATGCCAGACCTCCCTTATTGCCCACTATTAGGTGATTGTTTCTAATCATTTCCTTTGTCCAGTCGCGTATGAAAGATCAAGTGAGACTAAGTTACATGTTAATGCATCATATAAAAAAGTGCATAACCTTCTGAGGTCATAGAATTTTGCCTCTTTTGCATTAGAATGCAGGATTTCAGGTAATTTTTCTATGTCTTAAGTGACAACCATACTTAAAAAAATTGAAGCGAAACTATTTAACAAAACTTATATAATAAAGATGGTAAAGATTTGACATGTAATTCTGTCTTCATTCGGGTCTAAATGCTGGGGTGACGTCTTCGTGCCGATCAACATGCTGGGATGACCCAAAACATATACAAGATATCAAAGGTGATGAATATTCTTTATGATTAGCATCCTAACAAGTTACATCTGTATGAATTTTATTTAATTAAAACTGTTGTTCAATTTTCATAAACTATTAAATTATCGTTGATATCTGGTATGTCTTTGAGTAAAAAATAAATATTACCTAAAATATTGATTTCTCTTTTCTTCTTAATGTAGTATCGTACCAAATTTGAAACAAGTGAATCACAAAATCGTTTCCTGCTCTACTGGACTTATATATCATTGCCTTTCTCCAGCCTCAGGGAGAATACTCTGATAGAAAGGTTCTTTGGGAAATGTAGTTGCTCAGAAGTTGGATACATGTATGTTTCTCACGTTTGATCACCTTCAGTCCTGTTACCAAAGGGTCCTACTAGATCAAATAGATTGTCTACTTGAATTTTTACTTGATAAGTGCTTTAATATACTGTTTACGTAGATTTATATATACTTGGATATTTTATATAGGTATTCAAGCCGCTTCTTCAATCATTTCAAAGTACTGTGTTGACTGCACACAAATCCAAATTTGCCTAGGTAACTAAGCGGTTCATTTATGATAGGTCCATGATGGCTTGATATGCACAATCTACTTGCCTAATCTTTATTTCTTGTGATTGTAGTTTGTGATGTTCTATGCTTGTTCTCTTGAACCCGAAGATTGTGGGACACAATTCGTTATTAAGCTTTTTGATATCATTACAAGTCGGTCGCAAGATTGTAGGTAGGCTCCTCAAGACTGAAGTGTTCTGATTATGCAATTAGTATAACTGTATATGCATTTTTCTCACAATCTCACTTTTATAGCATATTAATATCAATGTAAGTTGAATATTATGGCTTTTGATTTCTAATAAATCAGGACCAGGTACACAATTAATTTGAGAAAGACAAAACAAGTGAGAAGATACAATATTCTTCACAAAGTTTATGATTTCAATTTCTCAAATTAGTACATTTTCCAATGTTTTAAACTTGACCTGACTCGACCGGTTTAGTGAGCCGGCAGGATGTGACCGAGTTTCTATTTATTTGAAAACCGTATTGAACCGCCGGGTTTTTTTGACCCGAGTCGACCTGAGTTACTAAACCCGTCCGGATCATATCTTTCTTTTAGAAATCTAACAAAAAACCCAAATGTCCTTTTGACTTGATGCATACACATGTTAGGATTTAGACTATTGTAATAGTATGGTTTGGACATGGAAAAGAATCATGACAATCACGAAAAGACCAAAACACAGCAGGAAGGTGGTGATCCCATCCATTGATATTTACACAAATATCAGTTAGCTGATATTTAACTAAAAAGTGTTCAAGAATTTCAACGACATTTATTGTGTTGGAGAACATGTTGTTGATATCATATCCGTTGTACAATAGTCTAACATCCAAGATTACATGTTTAAAAGTATGAGTTTCAAAATAATAGCTAACATACTCAAAAGCCAAGTATGTTTCATGCAGGCCTACAAGTTTCTAGATAGGAAAAGGCGTGGCGTGATCGTATGATTCAGCCTTATACATTTGTGAGTCATGGCGAGTCATGACGTTTTTAACGGGTGAATTAAAGCGATACTGTTGGAAATACGTTTTACGTATTAAGAAGGATCGGTCACTCTAACGATAGTCCATGTAATAGCTCGTAGTTTAGTTAACTTTCGTTATTTAACAAACAAGTTCAAGCCTAGCCTACAACTTGTGTAGGCCGGCCCAAACGTGTAAACCCAAGCCCATTACAAGGCTTGGGTATATAAACCCTCTCCTTTGATGGAGAGGGGTGTGGTTTCATATTTTACACATAGTAAAACATTGGTTTCTCTCTCTAAGTGTGTGTGTAATCCACCATCTCTCTATCTCTTTCTCTCTCTAAAAAACATAAGCATAGATTTACATTTCTACAAATGGTATCAGAGCTTGGGATGAAGTATAGGTTTGTTTTTGTGTTGCGTATTGTTTTCTAAACAATTCGTGGAGTATAGGTTTGTTTTTGCCGAAATCTTCAAAAAAATTTGGCTTGATCATATTATTAAGGAGTGTAACATAGGGATTTGTGCTTAAAAGTGTTCTTGGTATCTTGGTTTTCATTAAAACATCATCTTCCTTGGATCAAAAGTGCAAAAAAGTTGGTGTTCTTCATTCCGAAATTCTAGCAGAAACCTTCATCGGAAAGTACAAGTTGTACGTGGGCTTCCATCGCAATAACCTTACCATCGGAAAGGGTTTGGTTCTACATTGCGATAGTTGGGTTTTATTACTTATTCCGTTCTGGCATTCCGATCGTACTTTGCGATCTGAGACTCCGACGGGAATAAGGAAGGTTTTTAATTCGTTACTCTGCTTAAATTTTGTCAGCATTCTGATCTGAAACATTCCGATAGGCTTTGCGATCTGAGCATTCCGATAGGGCTTTGCGAT
This sequence comes from Glebionis coronaria, assembly GCA_025667525.1. Lineage (NCBI taxonomy): Eukaryota > Viridiplantae > Streptophyta > Magnoliopsida > Asterales > Asteraceae > Glebionis > Glebionis coronaria. The sequence goes on from JANFOE010003016.1 coordinate 6,822, forward strand.
CTGAACATTCCGATAGGGCTTTGCGATCTGAACATTCCGATAGGACTTTGCGATCTGAATTATTTCGACAGCTTTGCATTGCGATCTAGGCATTTCGATACCAACAACATTTCGACAGGGCTATATTCCGATCTGGTATTACGATCTGACATTCCGATCTGGCATTCCGATCTAGACATTCCGACAAACCAAAAATTATTCCTTAAAAAATTTCGAACAAACGTGTGTAATTTTGACTTGGAATTTTTGGTTTATCGAGAACATATTTTAGGGGATTTTAACATTGTTTCTCGATTTTAACTCACAACAACACAAAAATACTTAACCTTATTTCATTGATCGATCAACTTTGTAAATCTTAACTTATTGAAATGGAGTACACATCTCTTACGGATAAGTCCATCCTCTCGGGTACGGATAACCGTCCACCAATGTTGGTGAAGACTATGTATGAGGAATGGGCTTCCCGAATGGAACTTTATATGTTGAACAAGGAGAATGGACATCTAATTTGGGCATCGGTGCTCAATGGACCATTAGATTATGGTACTGTGACGGAAGGTACGACCACTCGTCCTCGCACAACGGGTGAGTTGACTGGAGATATGAAGATTCAAGATAAATGTGATAAGTATGCTACAAACATCATTCTCCAAGCTCTTCCTCAGATGTCTACAAACTCGTCAGCAAACATAAAGTTGCCAAAGAGTTATGGGATAGAATTCGTGTTCTAATGCAAGGCATCTCGTTAACTAAACAAGAACGAGAGTGTAAGCTTTATGATACTTTTGATAAGTTTGCCTATGTGCCAGGGGAGACTCTCAATGATTACTATCTGAGATTTACCCTATTGTTGAATGAGCTTAATATCTATGGCATGGCAATCCCTACCTTTCAATTGAACACCAAGTATTTGAACACTCTTCCTCTAGAATGGAAAAAATACGTGATGGATGTTAAATTGGCTAAGGACTTGCATAACACCAATGTGGATCAACTTCAAGCTTTTCTGCAACAACACGAATGCCATGTGATCGAGGCTCGGTTGTCTACACCTCAAGTTCATGATCCACTTGCAATGTATGCTTCTCAACAAAACATGGCTTATACTTATCAACAACCATCATACTTGCAGCAACCACCACCACACATCTATCAACAACCACAACAACCATCTTATCAACCACCAATGATGCCACAACAAGAATATCAACAAAGTGTTCATCAACAATCTTTTCAACAACAACCACCATATCAAACATCACCATCACAAGCCAACACTTCTCCATTGGGCTATACTCCTCAGCAAGGATATTTTCCAATAGAAGCACAACCAGCACAAGCTTTCTACTCTAATGAACTTCCACCAATCCAAGCACCGGTCTTTACTCCAAATGATACGCCGGCTGATGTACTAAACCATCTCACCGCTTACTTGTCAAAACTTGTTGCAACTAGAGGATTTCCACCAACAAACAATCAGCTCCGCACCTCATCAAATCCTCGACAACAAGCCACTGTTCAAGATGGTCAAGTGACGGTGCAACCTATTCAGGGAAGGCAAAATTCATATGGACCTCCTACAAGGACTGGGAACAATCAAGCTGTGAATTCTCAAGCTAGTGGAAATGGGAGTCCTATTGGTCCTAAGAAGGTTGTGACTTGCTACAATTGCCGAGGACAAGGTCATATGGCTAGGGAATGCACTCAGCCGAAAAGGAGAAGGGATGATGCATGGTTTCGTGAGAAGATGTATTTGGTTGATGCTCAGTCTAAGGGGAAGATTTTGGATTCAGAGGAGTTGGCATTTCTTGCAGACCCAGGGGCAGCAGATACTGAAGGCATTGCAGTCGTTTCTACTTCTAATGCAGCTTATCAAGCGGATGATCTTGATGCATACGATTCGGATTGTGATGACATTCACTCTGCCCAAGCTGCTCTCGTTGCTAATCTCTCTCACTACGGTTCTGATGTCATCGGTGAGGTACCAACCACATCTAATAATATTGATGATAACCAACATCAAGTTGGGCATGAAAATGACAACCTCGAACAGCATTCGGGAACTAGTAACTCAAATGCTGTGGTATCCAATTCTACACATTTGAGTGAACCTCAACCAAATGCTACGACGGGTATGGAATCTTATGCTCAACATGATTTGGTAATGGTGCCTAAACATATTATTGATCAAATGCATATGGCCCTCAGACAATCCGTAGATACCAATTCCACCCTAACTGCTGAGCTTGCGTTGCATAAAGAAAAGGTCAAAGCTTTTGAAATGGTCCCTCAAGCAGAGAAAATAACATGTTCTGAATTTGACCAATTTCGTTTTGAAAAGATTGAACACTTGAAAGAAATAGAGTCATTAAAAGCTAATCTTTCTAATGAATTAAAAGAAAAGGAGTCGGTTGTCAATGATTTTCAGAAACTTAAAATGGATTTCGAAACTCTCGAGTCTAAAAAGGTTGAATCAGAAATTAATGCTACCAAACTTCTTAAATTCAAAGAACAACAGCTTTTAAAACTATACGCTTCCACAGAAAAGGTTCATCTTTTAACTAAATCATTTAAAGAATTCGAACTTAAGCGTCTTCAAGATTTACCACCAAATCCCGGTTATGCAAAACAAGCTCAGGAATATATTCCCGGTCTCTATGATATGACCATAATTGGGAAATCAAAAGAAGCACCTTTTGTTCGTAGTACTGAGGAGACACAATCACTTGGGGATGAAACTCATTCTAAAATGCTTTCAAAATTCCATACAATTGATTATGATCAACATAACAAAGATTAATTTTCTAAAAAGACACGCATTCGCTTACAAAAGGAATTAGCAGAATTAACAGTTCTTGTGCCCCAAAGTTTGTCAAATGAAAACCTTCCTAGTACGTCTCCTACACTCGTCAAAAAGGATTTAACGAAGTTAATTCCACCGGTAAGTAAGGCGTCCGTTAACTTAAATACGGTTCACCAACACTTAGCCGATTTTGACAAGGTCATTTTGGAACGTACGACGGCCACGGCCATAACGGAAGGTGAATGGAACTTTGAGCACACTAGAGCTGCGTTTCGAGATGAAATTGTTCCATTTGTAAACAATGTTAAAGCTTGTCTTCGTAATATTTATCAAGATTTGTTTTTGGAAATAGAAGAAGTTAGACGTGTTTTCAATGAAATGGAAGATGCTTATGAAAACAGTTTACTTGAAATAGAACGGGTTTCACGCCATAATGATCTGCTTTTGAAACAAGTGATGTCTCATGATATAGTTTCTGTCTGTGTGAATAAAAGTGTTGATAATGATTCTATTGTGCATAATGTTGAATCTGTGGATAATGTGGTAGATAGTACTTGTCACGAATCTGACGCTGAATTTTTAAAGCTTCAAGATTCATATTCTTCGCTTTCAAAACGTTTTGATGAGATTCAAACACATTATATTTCGCTTGAATGCAAGCAACAATTTATTCAAGAAATCTTTGAAACGTCATTCGAAGGTGTTAATATCGATGATGCAAATTTTGAAAAGAATTTTCGATTGAATTTACAATCAAAACAGCGTCAGCCAAGTGACAAAGTTGCTAACTCTTTGCCGATGGAAATAGAGAAATCTAAGGAGCTTAACTGTGTGAACATACTTGAGGCCGCTGAGAATTTTAGACTTGATCTAGACAATCAAGTTTCCAAGATTTTGTCTAAAGTTGATAACTTAAAACAGAAAAATACACGACTCTTCGATTCAGTACAGCCCGCATGTATTGATACCACTGCACATAATCAATCGTTGATTGAACAATTGAATCGAAAGTCGGTGGAAATATCTGATTTGAGGGAACAAATTTGCGATAAAAATCTGGTCTTGGCTGAGTTAAAGGAAACACTTCATACTCTAAAAGGTAAGAATGTTGTGGATAACGCAGCCACTATCTCAGCATCATCCTCTAGTGCAATCAAAAGAACCCTTATAGCCGTCATACCACTTAACAAGGGCCCTAGGACTAAACCATCTCAAACTTTGGTCAATAAAGATAAGGCGGAATCAAAACCAGCTTCTAATATTCCCGTGTTGCCTTCTACAGGAGTAAGCACCACTACTAAGGCTCAAAGATCTAAGCTTAAAAGAAACAAGAAGAATGATAGGATCTTGCCCCCATCTAGTAGTCAAGTGAAGAAGAAAGTAGAAGCCCATCCTACGAATGTTATTTCTGTTTTGAATAAAAAGAATCATGTAGCTAAACCTAAAGGCTCTGCGGTTGTGCAGCGTTCTAAGCCTACTGTGAATTCTAATTTGAAATGTTGGAATTGCAATGAATGTATGTTTTCTAGTCGTCATGATTCTTGCCTTATTGACCATGTGAATGAGATGTATGCCCGGAAAAATGGATTAGAATGGAAACCGACTGGGAAAGTGTTAACCCAAGTTGGTTGGATGTGGCGTCCCACTGGTAGAACTTTCACTATAGTAGGAAATATGTGCCCTTTAACTAGGATCACTCCCACTGAAGTGAAGAAAGTGTGCCCTTTAACTAGGAGTACCAAGGCTACCAAAACACAAGCGTGTCCTTTAACTAGGAACACCGACACTACCGTAGGAACCAAGTGCCCTTTAAATAGGTCTACTCCCACTGCAGTGACCGCGAATAATCCAAAACCTAAGAAAGTTGGAACAGTAAAACCTGTTAGTGCTAAAACTCACATTAGAAAATGCAGGAAATCTAAGGATAACAAAAATGTTAGCAATTCTGATAATAACATATCTGTATCTGCTAACACTCCTGAACCAATAGTTTCCAATGCATTGTCTACTGTTGTGATTGAAAACAGGTGGTCCAAATTGTTCTCTGGTATTTGGACTCTGGTTGCTCCAAGCATATGACCGAAGATCGCTCTCAGCTTAGAAATTTCGTCAGCAAGTTTCTTGGTACGGTTAGATTTGGAAATGATCATATTGCAAAGATAATGGGTTATGGTGAATATCATATTGGGAATGTTATAATTTCAAGAGTGTATTACGTGGAAGGTCTTGGTCACAACTTATTTTCTGTGGGACAATTTTGTGATGCAAACCTAGAAGTTGCTTTTCGAGAGCATACCTGCTTCATTCGTAATTTGGAAGGGGTTGATTTATTGAAAGGTACTCGAGGGAATAATTTGTATACTTTGTCTCTACAAGACATGATGGCCGCTTCTCCCGTATGTCTTCTCTCCAAAGCATCGAAGACTAAGTCATGGTTATGGCATCGACGGTTATCTCATCTTAACTTTGACGCTATTAATCACTTGGCGAAAAACGAAATTGTTCGTGGTCTTCCTAAACTATCATTTCACAAGGATCATTTGTGTTCCGCGTGTACAATGGGGAAAAGCACTAAGAAGTCCTACAAACCCAAGACTGAAGACACCAACCAAGAGAAACTTTATCTGTTGCATATGGATCTTTGTGGGCCAATGCGTGTTGAAAGTCTTAGTGGCAAAAAGTACATCCTCGTCATTGTCGATGATTACTCTCGGTTTACATGGGTGAAATTTCTTAAAGCAAAAAATGAGACACCTAAATTCATCATCAGATTTCTCAAGATGATTCAAGTGCGTCTCAACACTACTGTCCGACGCATTCGTACAGATAATGGAACCGAATTTGTGAATCAAATTTTGCGTGATTATTATGAAGAAGTTGGCATATCTCATGAAACATCCGTTGCACGCACTCCATAACAAAACGATGTCGTTGAAAGGCGAAATCGCACACTTATGGAAGCTGTTCGAACGATGTTAATTTACGCAAAGGCTCCATTTTTTTTATGGGCAGAAGCAGTATCTACAGCAGTGTACACCCAAAAACGGTCACTAATTCGTAAACGCCATGGTAAAACACCTTATGAGCTTCTCCATGGAAAAGTACCAGATTTATCATATCTTCATGTATTTGGTTCTCTTTGCTATCCAAACAATGATGGTGACAATTTGGGAAAACTTTAACCAAAGGCTGATATTGGTATTTTCATTGGTTACGCACCCGCAAAGAAGGCATTCCGAATCTACAACCGTAACTCTCGCAAAATCCTTGAAACTATGAATGTTGATTTTGATGAGCTGACAGCAATGGCTTCTGAGCAAAGCAGCTCTGAACCCGCACTTCATGAAATGGGACCCAGTAACATTAGCTCTGGTCTTGTCCCAAACAACCCTCCTTCATCATCATTTACACCACCTTCTAGGACTGAATGGGATACGTTGTTTCAACCGTTCTTTGATGAATTCTTTACTCCTCCAACTACTGTTGCTCCAGAACCTGAGGTAATAGCTCCGGTAACCGAAGTTGTCACTCCAGCACCCGTTGCACAATCAGATATGTCTGCACCTACAATTGGTCAAGATATACCATCATCTAGTAATTCTCAACCAACACCCGAACCAACTACCCACGTCATGCCTATTGATGATGAAGAGGATGATGATGATCACGATTTGGAATTCGCTCAAATGCGTGAACTTCCATTCTTTGGTGTACCAATTCCTGACCCTAATCAAGCCGGGTCGTCCACCTCAGAGGAAGTTCCTTCTACAGTTTACTCCAATCCACGGATTCGTGAACATGACAGCAAGTGGACAAAGGATCATCCTATAGATTCTATTATTGGTGACCCTAATCGTCCGGTATCCACACGAAGTCAGTTACAAGAAAGTGCAATGTTTTGTCACTTTGATGCTTTTCTCACTGAAGTTGAACCTAAGACATGGAAAGAAGCTTTTACTCAATCCTGTTGGATAGAAGCTATGCAAGAAGAACTTAATGAGTTTATACGTCTTGAAGTATGGGAACTTGTCCCATGCCCGGATCAAGTGCAGTTACTCACTTTGAAATGGGTTTACAAGGTGAAACTCGATGAGTTAGGCGGAATATTGAAAAACAAAGCTCGACTAGTAGCTCGTGGATACAAGCAATTATTGGGCGTCGACTTTATGGAATCCTTTGCACCTGTTGCCCGTTTGGAAGCTATTAGACTATTCCTCGCTTATGCAGCCCATATGAATATGATCGTCTATCAGATGGATGTGAAGACGGCATTTCTTAATGGTGAAATCAAGGAAGAAGTCTATGTTCAACAGCCGGATGGTTTTGTGAATCCTAATTATCCTAATCATGTGTACAAGCTTAAGAAGGCTCTCTATGGGTTGAAGCAAGCTCCACGCGCATGGTATGATCTATTGTCACAATTCCTCATTTCTCAAGGCTTCGCAAAAGGCAAGGTGGATCCCACGCTGTTCATTCAGAAACGAGGTAAAGATATGATTATGGTACAAATATATGTTGATGATATTATATTTGCAGCCTCGACCCAAACCTTATCGGATGAGTTTGTGACACTCATGTCTTCCATGTTTAAGATGTCAATGATGGGCAAGGTATCATTCTTCTTAGGTCTTCAGATATCTCAGAGTCCCAGAGGCATCTTTATTAATCAATCCAAATATGCCCTTGAATCGCTTAAGAAATATAAGATGGAATCTTGCGACCCCGTGGACACTCCAATGGTGGAGAAATCTAAGCTTGATGCAGATCCACATGGAGTTTCCGTTGATCCGACACTTTATCGTGGAATGATCGGTACTCTTCTGTATATCACAGCCAGTCGACCTGATCTTCAGTTTGCTATATGTATGTGTGCCAGGTATCAAACTAGGCCTACTGAGTTACACTTAGCTACTGTTAAAAGGATCTTTCGATATCTTAAAGGAACCATTAATCGGGGACTTTGGTATTCGAAGGACTCTTCTATTGCACTAATGGCATATGCAGATGCGGATCATGCGGGTTGTCAAGATACAAGGCGTAGCACGAGTGGAACTTTGCAACTATTAGGAGATTGACTAATCAGTTGGGCATCGAAAAGGCAGAAAAGCGCTGCAATTTCAAGTACGGAAGCAGAATACATAGCTATGTCCGGTTGCTGTGCTTAAATTCTTTGGATGAGATCGCAATTAACCGACTATGGTCTAGGTTTCAACAAAATTCCGATGTACTGCGACAACAAGAGTGCAATTGCCTTATGCTGCAACAATGTTCAATTCTCCCGGTCGAAGCATATTAACATTCGCTACCACTTCATCAAGGAGCAAGTGGAAAATGGAGTAATCGAGCTTTACTTTGTCCGATCTGAGTATCAATTGGCGGATATTTTCACGAAGGCTTTAGATCGCGCTCGAATTGAATTTTTGGCCGACAAGCTAGGAATGAGAACCTTCTCGCCTGAGACTCTTAAGGAACTGGCAGATGAGGCGAAAGAATAGTGGTGGTAAAACTATTCTCCGTATCCTTGGTGATCATTTGTATATATTGTTTATATTTTTATCCACAAAAGCAAAATACAAAAATATAAAACCATATAAAAACCATAAAAATTGAAAAATTCATAAAAATCCAAAAATATTTTTACTTTATTTTTCACAGGCATGTCTTTTGGTACGATAATATTTACGGCCTTAGAAATGTTGATTAATATCGACACGGCGCCATAAATAGAGTTCGTACAAAAGTTGTAAATATTTCATAAAACATGCCTAAATGGCTTGTAGTTATTTCAGACTGCAACCCGGTTTTCATATTAAAGTCAGGTATTTTTATGAAAGCTTTGGCTCACAACGGGAATTAATTTTCTCGGGCAAGGTTTACTTTAAAACCTTGTAAGGGATCAAGTTTACTTTATAACTTGGTCTAACACAAATCTATGTACGTATCAGTGCATTTATTTGTTAAAACAAGAGAAGTCTTGTTTTTATGAAGCTATCATCTCTACAACCATTGCTATCTACAATTGGTATCTACATACTGAACGATGCGACTACTCAACTGATGACTACAGCTCTTTCGATAGAACACGGGTCAACAATTGAGGGGGAGCAATTGTCAAGCATTCAGAATCTTCGATGCCGAACGTGCCAAGTTCACAAGTTGGTGTCAAAACTACAATACCAATCGTACATGTGGTGTCAAGAGATGACTTCAGACGTGACGAGGCGACCAACATATGCTGACAAGAACCATTTGATCTTATCATATGATGTTCTCATCTATCAGGTCCAACCTTGTCAATTTTTCTAATATGGTGAATATGTGATCATGTTACAAATCGGTATCATATCTCATACGTTTGATATCATGAAGATAAAATGGACTTGCATTTTTCTCCCAAAACCTTTGTTAAAACTTCATTAAATCAATTGATATTAAAAACATCGATTGGGTTAATATTTTTAATATGGGGGAGAAAATGTGATTTAATATGGGATATTATCACAAATGGTTTGACTTAATGTGCTGGCTCATCCCGACATGTGCGAAATGTTTTCGAATATCGTAGCATATGTTAAGGGGGAGCAAAATGGATTTGCTATATCAAAATGGATTTTCATGGTGACATATACTTACCCGAAACCCATTTATTTCACGACGATGAAGATTGTGGTGACATAAGGATGGTAGGATAGGTTAAGTCCTATGATTCTTCCAGAACCGGAGGAATCTTCCCAAGGACATTCCAGAGCTAGAAATAGTAGTCCTTAGGAAAGATGGAGAAAGATTGTGAACGTAGCTGAATGCCGACCAAGTACTTAAGTTAGCACTGGAACAATCACAAAAAGGTGCTAGTTATGACGTATTGGTAAGCATTGAAGGGGTTGAAGAATGAAAAAGAATTGTAAAGATAAAGGGTGTAAAGAAAGAAGCCCTCCTTACAACTTAGGCAGAAACCGGGTCAACACATATGCTATTGAAATCATTTTAATGATTCTTGATATTGAAGACAGACATCATGGACCCAGTGATGCAATGCACAACCCATTCCAGCTAACTCAGATATCTCTCAAAAGGTATTTGTTTTAATCACACGGAGACAACACGTTATCTATTGATTTATTCACTCCGAATAAATTGGTATTGAAAAGGTGGCACTCCTCTCCAGCCTCCGATCACTAAAATCCAAAATGCACGATCGAGTCTAGAGCCATTTGAGATCATCAAATATCTCATTAGGACACACTTTCATAATTCCTTGCTTCTTCACACACTGTGAAAAGTAAGAAAGATCTTAAGAGTCCTACGCAAAATCTTCAAGATCTTGCCTGAACATCCGAGTAATACGAAAGTATTTACAATGAAGATGGAAATCCTTCTTGAGCGAATATCAAAAAGCTCATGGTAGGTGACTTGTGCGATTCTTTACGAATCAAACTTGTGATAACTGGAAAGCAACAGCTGTTTAATTCTTAACTGAATTTAAACACATTCCAGGCCTCTACGCAAATCTTAGTGATCTTGCCAGAACACTCAGAGTGATACCTTAGTGTTCACAGTGATGAGTGGAAATCCTTCTAGTGTTAACCTCAAACAGCACTTGGTAGGTAACTTGCAAGATTCTATACGAATCAAGCTCGTGACAACTGGAAAGCAACGATGGTGCGGTTCTTAATTGAATTGCACTTGTTCCAGGAACATGAATTGACGGCTTCAAATCATGCGGATATTATTATCCAAATGATTCACTCTTTATGTTCGCAGTTAGCTTTGGACGGTCGAATAAAGAGAACGGGTTTACCCGCGAAATCCTGTCATGAAGTTACTTAATTGAAACTATCCGTCACGGGTACGATATCTAATATCGTCCAACGGTCTTCACCGACCGAAGGTAAAATGCTACCGATTTAGAATGAAATGTTCAAAGCCATTTCGTTCGTGTCTACTTATGTTGCGGCATTTGAAGACGGTGGCGTTGCGGAATCCAAGAAGAAGTCGTCCCCGCATGCTTATACTTTATGCACTTAATATCTCATATAATTTAAGAAAGCCTAAAAGTCAAGTCTTCCGCTGTATCGAACTCTGAAGCTTTCAAGAATTACGAAGGTATAAGTATGTGGGACATGGTGTCACGAAGAGGCGAAGATCACAAGTGATGGATGCACAAGATCAAGGCAAGAGATTAATGCTCAAGATTGATATCAAAGATCACATCAGCATGTTCACCAGAAAAAGAAAAGGAAAAGAAAGACGAAGACTACGAGCTCAAGACAAGCATAGTATGCTAGGTTTATTTCATTATTGTAACTCGGGTAACGCCCTTGTTTGGAGTGACCTCCCTTAGGGGGAGATTGTTGGAAATACGTTTTACGTATTAAGAAGGATCGGTCACTCCAACGATAGTCCATGTAATAGCTCGTAGTTTAGTTAACTTTTGTTATTTAACAAACAAGTTCAAGCCTAGCCTACAACTTGTGTAGGCCGGCCCAAACGTGTAAACCCAAGCCCATTACAAGGCTTGGGTATATAAACCCTCTCCTTTGATGGAGAGGGGTGTGGTTTCATATTTTACACATAGTAAAACATTGGTTTCTCTCTCTAAGTGTGTGTGCAATCCACCATCTCTCTATCTCTTTCTCTCTCTAAAAAACATAAGCATAGATTTACATTTCTACAGATACAAAATCAATAATATATATAAACTTTTATATTTATATCATATTATAAATATATTGAGGTCACAAAAAGTGTCATACATAAGGAATAAAGTTAAGAAACTATTTTCAAATGTAAGGTTTTTTCTTTTTATATAAAAATATAATTTTTATCAAAATTGAATTTTAAAAAACGCATGCATTTTTTTATCGCGATTTATCATATTTTTCACTTATCGTCTCACATCAAGCCTTAGTATATTGCGTGACGTGAATGTCAAATCTTACGCCTTTGCGAAGCTTTTACAAGCTAGGTTTTGCGAACCTTCTAGAACCTTGCATGCTTGTGCCAAGATTAGTGTAATAAATGCTTAATCCAAAACAAAACAAACAAAAAAACCAAATGCCACATTTAGCTTGACATATTATATTGTGAAAGTAGTCACAATATTGTTTAATTATATATCTTAGAAGAAGTAAACTTTTAATATAAAGTTTAAACACAATATGAAAAAGATATACATATGTATAAAGTTGGTTTGATTCGGTGGTTCAATCGGTTGGATTGATGACTTGGTAAATCGGCTACTAAATTGAGTAAATAAAAAAAAACCAGATTTTAAAACATTCATATTTATTTCAAGATAAGTTAATACATGAACAGAGTTGTAGCATAGACACTCATGGTACCACTTTTTATACTAAAAATTCTCTATCGACTACAAAAGAGCATTTTTAAGCATAAAATGACTTTCAAACAAATGTTTGACTATTCAACGGTCTAAACAAAACTTTTATGAATAACATCGACTTATTTGTGTAAAGCTCAATATTTTACTTCCTATTTAGTCATTTAGAAAAAGTTGAGTTATTTATTCTTGTGTCCATATAAAGCTTTTTTATAAGAAAATCTTGCAAATTCTTTAATATTCTTTAATATTCTTTAATATATAGTTATGTTTTTCAACTTTTTTAATTCTTCTGCTTTTTATGTCATATATGAATAATCATTATCTAATCTAATACTTCTCTCATACTTTTTATTGTTCTTTTTACGTTAAGTACATGAACACTTTCTATTTACTTCGTTTGTTGTGCTTAAGCGATTTGTTGGTATTCATTAATCAATTAGGTACAATTAGATTTCGTAAAGTAATATAATGAAACGAAATATCAACGATAATCACAAGTCAAAATTAATACGAATTTTATACGGTTACTTAAAAAACATAAAATATAATTAGTAACGTAATAAAAGAAACAATTCGACAAACATTGCTATTATGCTTAAAGAAAACTATTTAGAATATACAAGCCATGAATAACTCATAATATGCTTACAAATTAACAAACAAATATTTAGCTAAATTAAGAATGTAAAAAAAATCAGAAGTCATACCCGCCCATCGGGCGGGTTTTGCAACTAGTATATATATATATATATATACATATATATATATATATATATATATATATATATATATATATATATATATATATATATATATATATATATATATATATATATATATATATATATATATATATATATATATATATATATATATATATATATATATATATATATATATATATATATATATATATATATATATATATATATATATATATATATATATACGTATATATATATACATATACGTATATATATATATACATATACGTATATATATATATATACGTGTATATATATATATATATATATATATATATATATATATATATATATATATATATATATATATATATATATATATATATATATATATATATATATATATATATATATATATATATATATATATATATATATATATATATATATATATATATATATATATATATATATATATATATATACGTATATATATATATACGTATAGGGTAGGGATACACTAAAAAGGCCCTTAAAATAAAAAGTCTAGGAAGGATTATGGGAGTGACATGTGTCACTAAGCCACATCATCATGCCACATAATCATGACACCTCAACACTTAAAAAATTTCGAATTTTGAAAAAAAAATTACGAAATTTTTTTTTTCAAAAGAATTATTTTCAAAATTATTTTTTTCGAAATTTTTTTTTCCGAATTTTTTTTCTGGAAAGTTTTTTTTTCGAATTTTTTTAAAATAATCTACTGCATCACAGTTATATGTTTGATGCATCAACTTAATAAGTTAATGCATCACATAATTAGTTACTGCATTAAGTTCGGTGATGAATTATAATGCAGTAACTTATTAATGTGATGCATTAACTTATTAACATGATGTATCAAAATATATAATTGCGACGCAGTAGATTATCTTTTGTTTTATTTAAAAATTAAAAAAAATAATCTACTGCATCACAGTTATATGTTTGATGCATCAACTTAATAAGTTAATGCATCCCAATAATTAGTTACTATATTAAGTTCGGTGATGAACTATATGCATCAAAATATATAATTGCGATGCAGTAGATTATCTTTTGTTTTATTTAAAAATTTAAAAGAAATAATCTACTGCATCACAGTTATATGTTTGATGCATCAACTTAATAAATTAATGCATCACTGTAATTAGTTATTGCATTAAGTTCGGTGATGAACTATAATGCAGTAACTAATTACTGTGATGCATTAAAAGTTGAAATATTTTTTTTCCAAAAAAAATATTAAAAAAAAAATTTCGAAAAAAAAAGTTTTGGAAAAAAAATTTTATAAAAATAAATTTCGAAAAAAATTTTTTCTCGAAAAAAATTCGAATTTTTTTTTTTCAAAAAAATATTTTTTTTTGAAAAAAAATTTCAAATTTTTTTTTTTAAAAAACCGAATTTTTTAAAATAGTGAGGTGTCATCATTATGTGGCATGGTGACATGGCATAGTGACACATGTCACTCTCACAATCCTTCCTATACTTTTTATTTTAAGACCCCTTCTCATTTTACCCCATTCCTATACGTATATATATATATATATATATATATATATATATATATATATATATATATATATATATATATATATATATATATATATATATATATATATATATATATATATACTAGTGGCAAAACCCGTCTGATGGACGGGTATGACTTCTCATTGGCATTTAATTTTTTTCATTTGGTAAATATTTTTTTTTAATATTTCATTGACAGGTATGACTTATGATTGTTTTTAACTTCTTTTATCATTAACCGTTGCACAGTTTTTTTATTTAATATGGATTTCAAAAAATTAGATAAGGTTAATTATTTATTAGAATATGAAAATTAATTACTCATAAGCAACAAAAAAATAAAAGATCAAGAAAAAAGGATTAGACTAAACGTTTAGAGTGAAGAATATATTGCAAGTTCAAACTCCAAATAAAGTTCTTCTTATACCATATCTATGATGGAATTTGCGGTATTCCATTTATCTAAATTATTTTCAATGAAATATAGTATTATCAAGTAAATTAAAGTAACTAAAAGCAATGTCATCCCTGAATAATCATATAACCAATTGTGCAAAACAACATATGTGTTGTGATCTTGAGCTAGTGATATAAAAAAACCAAGTCTTAGCAAACAAATCAATATGAAATTAATAATTATAACTTAACTTCATTTTATGCATTTCTCACTAAGAGGATGGTCATTCAGCTCAAAGTCCCCAATTTTGGTAATGTCAAATGTTATTTCTAAACTCTTAACAACATTGTCAATGAATTCATGTATCCAGAAGGATTTTGTGACCAAACACGGCCATTGGACGAGACGGGCATGTTTTATAAATATCGTTTATAAAAGACTAAGTACAAATAATTTGATTATAAACATATACAATTATCTATTGAATGTATTAATAAAGAAAATAAATAAAAGAGAATATAATAAAAGTTAAAATATCACTTGTTGAACTAAATATATGGCTTAAAATTTGTAGTAAATATAGTTTTTTTCGATCCTAAATATAGTTTTTTTCGATCCTAAACGCTCAATTATAAATGAACTTTTACTAAACAATAATACATCGTTCTCATGTGTGCCTCGACTTCTTTGTCGGGTACCAAATTATAAAAGACGTCGTACGACCAATTAGTAGGTTGAAAAAAAGTGAGCCAACTGCTCGCAACCGTAAGAAAACCTACAATATACAGAGCAACTCATAGCACGAAAGTATCTATGAAAAGTCACCGAATAGAAAAGATGCTTAAATAGACATAGAATAATTATAGTTGCAACTTAGAGATATATATAGGTATATTATATCTCAACAACTTTGTGTTAAATTTAGAGGGAATGGTATGGTGGCTTGTTATTACTTCTTCGTTTGTGTTTTACGGGTGTTATCTCAACGTCATCTTATTTCAAAACAATACAAAAATACCCTTTCAATCATTATACTTTTAATTTTTCATTTAGGTCTCACAAAAATATCTCATTCACTCACAAAACTAAATTAAAAAAATAATAATAATAAAAATTTGTTCGTCTTTATTTTCGTCACAAAACTAAATTAAAAAATAAATAATAATAAAAAATTTGTTTGTATTTATTTTCGTCGTTTAAACGACAAAACACCCGACGAAATGAGATAGCGAGCTATGTTGGTGAGTTGCCGTGTTGTTTTATTCACCGTTTGCATGACAGATGGGACACGATGAGCTCCACTCACTATTATACCTTTTACTCTTATTTCCTTCTACACATACAATTATTACTACTAAAAAACATCAACACTTGGTACTTAATTATTACGTGATTTTGAAAAAAAAGTTAATAAGGTAAGTTATCATTTGGTTTTCAAACTACAATATAAAATCCAACCTTTCACCAAGGAAAGTTCAAAAGACATAAAACATACACGGCACACAGATTCACCATAAAATGAATTTCAAAATTCATATTATTCTTTCAATGCAAAATTCAGATTCAAATAACACTATTACTGAATATCACTACAAAATCCAATATTCAAATTGTCATCTTAGTAAAATACAATATACGGGTCAATAAGGAAATATATTGCCTTAAATATAATGCCCACATGTGTTAATTGGGTCCCTATAAACCTTGCACATCGAGTCCCTTGAGTGGCTAGGTAGAGATTTGTGTGTTATATGCAACGTAACTTGAATGTATTACATATAAAGGGCATAGAAAGTACATGTATAATTATGAAACATAGTAATCGAGGGACATATGAAATGAAGTGTGTCTTTAAACCTCATAATCGTCACTGGTAGCCCAAGGGAATTTTCTGTAAGAATTCCATCTTTTGGAAGGATCTTTATGGACAGACCAAAGTATGTACTTCATATCTGGATCTCTAGGGAACTTCCTGAAGCTCAATATTGGTGGCCAGAGCTACATCCTGCCAAATTCCAAAATATGTGTGTTAACCTTATCAACTCTATTGAATAACTCCGACGAATAAAGCAAAGCATTTGAAACTTGTTGAATGTAACAAATATTATGACAACTTATTCTAAAAACCTGCTCTTTAAATTGAATGATCAGGCCAGTATTGTGATTTTAAGTGGTGATTTTAGCCCATCAATGATTTTAGTGCATCGAGTGTTTTGGGTAAAGCTACCTCGCCGCATTCAAATGTAATAGAGTTTCATAATTTGAACCGTTACGAAATTATGTGATGTATATGTTCACTTATGAAACAGTTCAATTAGATGGTTTCATTATGAATGTACCATTGCCTCATTTGCAGCTCTTCTCTTATTGAAGAACCCCACTGCAAGCCTAATAAGGGGCTGATGTTAGATGGGCATTACGGCCAAAAACTATAACTTTAGAGTGTTTATTAAAAATAAAACTAATCAAGTATCGGTTAAACCTTGGTTCAGTTGTCGATGACTTAATAATGCTACTAACTATTAACGTACCTAAACAATCCCATACCCCATATGTCGATGTTCTCCAAGTGTTCTTCACGGATGTTGGTGTACTACATGACCAAATGATGTGTTAAATCCTGTAAAAAAAGAACATTTATAAACACGGATGGCTAACTTATGCACGTCAATATCCTTTTGGTTTTACTCATTTTTCATGGAAATTGTTCACTATATTCTAATAAGAGATGAAGTTAATTTTCATAACCTATGATGTATTTTGAGGTCTTTCCATCCGTCATGCCTTTGATTAATGTTAAACTTCATGAGCTAAATTAGACTTCTGCATCCAAAGAAAAATCAACCAGCGGTTAAAAAAAGACTCTTGAT
Source organism: Glebionis coronaria (assembly GCA_025667525.1). Taxonomy (NCBI): domain Eukaryota; kingdom Viridiplantae; phylum Streptophyta; class Magnoliopsida; order Asterales; family Asteraceae; genus Glebionis; species Glebionis coronaria. The sequence continues at coordinate 24,514 of JANFOE010003016.1, forward strand.
ATGCGCATGAGATATCACAGTCGTGTGTAAACAGTAACTATAATAAGTTACTTGAATCCGATTAAAGTTGGGACTTGTAATCTCATTCCAGCATTTCTAAATTTTATTAAAACTACATTACGACATAAATAGAATAAAAATTTTAAGTTTGAAGTTTTTAAGTTAACTTTGGTTCTATTTCATCAAATTATTCATCTTCTAAGTAGATTGTGATGGTTCTTGTAATTTCATCTCAAAAATCAGCTACCACCAGAAAACTATTGGATATAAAAAGAATTTAAAGCAAAAATCAAAATATTTAGAAGTCATCTACCAATAAGAAAATTATTGCTACTGATCAACCTCTGTATGTAACACCGATCTAGGATAGCAACATCATGGCGGTGTTAGAACATTGGCAAGTGAGTGCACCAAAACAACAATACTACCCAAGGATATAATAGAAATTATTCCAGATCTGTCATTGTGAAACATTCAAAATTTGTGCCAGTGTTTGAATTTACATTTAACCCTGGTTTCTAAGTAGTGCAACGATCAGTGGACTTTCGAAAATATTCTACGTATTAAAGATATTGTCTCCAGCACATATGGATGTCCTTTTCAAGGATTTAGGAGTTGTTTGTTAAAGCATACTTCTAGGGTCATGATCTAATTTTTTTAATCTATTCTTGCATTTGCAAAAGGATGTCGACCTCATAGAATAAAGCTTTAACTTCTTGGCCTCGCAGAAAGCTGTTGTAGTAGCCATACCCAAACGCCCCTTTAAAATGCATATTTGCAGCACACACACTAAACACCCCGTAAACGGTTTCTAAATTAGACAAACTTAAACGCCCATTAATTTGAAATCGCTGGACAAATTTCTTTGGTACAATCATGAAAAAAAATGCACTTAAATGTTTTAGGATAACAGCCACATTGGATGAATGGAACAATATCATGAATATATCATAAAAACAAAACAGAACCTAAAACATCTATTTTTCTTTAGCTGCATTGAGTAAAGCACTATTCGACATGATAAAATCCATACTGAATTTTGACCCAAAAAGTAAGTTCAACTTCTTATTATAGAAGCAATAATACCATTTTAACATTTTCTTACTTATGACATTTTCATATAACACATTCACATGCAAGACAAAGTCGTACAATTTTTTTCATATGAGAAAAGAGGGAGCCATAAACGTTTTCTTTTCATCAAGGTCTGGGTCAATATAGAAATATTACGGTCCAAATGTGAAAATACCTGAGGAGGAAATTTCTGAACACTCTTAACCAAATACTTATAAGAATCATCATATACAGCCATTAGCTAGCTCTCCTAGAACTGGAATTAGAGATAATGAGTAGTAATCTTACCTGGTGAAACAAAAAAAACATAAATACTTGCTAATATGGAGTTGGTTCGTTTGTTCAAATCTAGAAGCATATATTGATGAGTCATGAGTGAGACACTAAAATAGTGAAATGCATCAAATCCCTTGTACCTAAATTCAACAATCTTAGTGTATGTAATAACAGACCTTTGTATGTCTCCACTTGGGGTACTATGGACTTGAATTACTATATCAACTAAGCTTCAACACATTCTTCAAAGACAAAATTGACAACTGTGAATTTGATTACTCTTTACTATGTAAGGTAGGTCAAAATTACCTTTCTTCCTCAAATCTAGAAAAAAAAAGATGCCAGCATACCACAGCTCCAAATATACAACAAAAGCACCTAATTCAGTCAGAAGATTTGATACAACATATAAGTATTATAAAAAACGCAGCAAAATAAAATCAGATACCCTTCCTCATGTCGCCTCCTTAGTCAACATAACGGGTGGTATCATTGAGAACACGCAACATTGGAACAATGCCATTATATGTTCCTCTTGTTCCACGTAGGTGATCCGTCCCTCAGAGACCTCATTCGCCACCACCACCATCTCAACCACATTCTCACGGATTTGATCCTTGTTTTCTCGCACTCTCGCTCACAGTTTGTAACTGAAGTTGTTAAATCAACAGTTACTGCAAAGGGAACACCAAGTTCATTTGTTCTTGTGTACCTTTTGCCAATCGGTATACCTACAACAAAACGACATAAGTTTAAAAAATAGACAAATTTGTTGGATGCGTTTCAGCAGGTTACCTGATGTTCCATCTTTGTATGACTATGCTTCTATGCTTTAAAATACACATACTTGACTTTGACTATCTAAAACGCATTGTTCGAAATAATTTTAAAGTAACTCTAAACGAATTCAAAACCTAATTAAACTCAACTCATATTGACGCTTATATAATAATAACAATACAAATGAAAGAAAATTAAAAGTAAGAAAAAGAACCTGGGCATGGTTAGTGATAACAACAATAGCAACACTGGCTTCTAACAAATGCATGTGACTTTGCATACTTTAGAGTTCAGACCATCAGATACTATAACACACCCAATGTACATATTATAGGTCTAAGAAATTATCTGACTATTAAACGAAAGACCATTTAATAGATACATATGTTCTAAATAATATCGGTGACATAATAAGACTCTTTAAAAACAGCTTATACCTGTATAGAGTTTGCTAAGTATTGCAATAGTACAAAAATGTCATGTATCTTCTCACATCAACTTGATACACATGTATTATGTACGGAACTTTACTGACTTTACCATCATCTTGTGTGCCCAATATAGCTCTGGAACAGCCACATTACCGTGTATAACTATAAGGTCCATCCTACAGCAAACAACAAACAACAAACAACAAAGCTGTTAAAAACTTCTAGTTAAATGAAAACTGGTTATCCAGTTTGATTTATGTCGAACATGGCTCCACAGTAAGTTTCGGCTTGATTTATATATGTCAAACATGTTCAAGTTTTTTTAAGTGATGCCTTTAATAAACAATTTTAACACAAAATGAGAATCATATGTTACCTGACGATACTTGCAAAATTTATTCAGGGTAGACCATCTCCATAATAGAC
>JANFOE010003016.1:30000-50805 GCA_025667525.1 Glebionis coronaria
GCACAAAAACGTTTTCTTTTACGTTTTTTAGGTTTTTTGTGCATCAAGAATTCATTTTTATGCCCAACTTCTTTTGACTTTTTGCTTTAAAATATCATTCCGCATCAAACTATAATAAATTGAAAAATTTTTGAATGAAAAAATTTTGTACACCAAAATTCACGTGTTTGTGCATCAAATTTTGTTTTTTGTGCATCAGAAAAACGTAAAAAACTCAAAATTAAAAAACGTTTATTCACAACTTTTTTAGGCACCAACAAATCCGACCATTTGGAAATTTTTTAGAATTTTTTGAAGACTTTTTTAAAGTCGTGTTTTGGTGGTTAGTTAGTTAGTTAGTTAGTTAGTTAGGAATATGGATTGATCTTATCCATTGATTTTAAATGATTGGCTAAAAATCCTTCTTATCCTTCTCACCAAAAAAAGTCTTTTTATTTTAACTCTCTCCTATAAATATATATATATATATATATATATATATATATATATATATATATATATATATATATATATATATATATATATATATATATATATATATATATATATATATATATATATATATATATATATATATATATATATATATATATATATATATATATATATATATATATATATATATATATATATATATATATATATATATATGACAATCCGTCAATTTATAGTTGATATTTTATTCTCAAATATTATTTAAAAACATTTTTTTAATGTTATATTATGAACCCACTCATTTCTGGGAAGAAATTTGGATTTACGTCTTGAAGTAGCATCGACTACGTCTAAACCGGAGGATTCTACGTTACGTGCTCACGTTTACATACACCGTCTTTGGTGACAGTCCGACATTTCAGGAAATAAATTTATCCGTGAATATTATTTTGGAGTTTTAAATTTGTGTTGGTTTATAAACTCACGAATTTACGAGAAGAGATTAGGACTTACGATTATAATTTAACGTCCTTTACGACTAAACCGGAAACCTTAGGATTACGTATTTACGTTTTTGAACTCCGTTTTTGATGACACAATTTTTTATAGATTTATTTTGTGCCGTTGATTCATAATTTATAAAAACGTTTTTCGTAAAACGACCCGAGGGCACGCAAATCGAGGAAACTAGAATCGAGGAGTACCCCGTAAATTAGTGGGATGAGACAAAACAAGTTTTGCCTCACCCCACACATGTGACGGTTTAACTAAGGACACCACACCCTTTGAGGTGTCAATTTGTAGCTAAGTGCTACTACACTTGTCTTACCAAGCTTAACTTGTAAGCAACTACACCACAAAACCATCCACCAAACCACTCACTTCATTTGCAACTCATGCAAACCACCATTTTCCTCTCCTCCCTCTCTCTAAATTCATCCACTATAGCCACCACAACACCATCATCATACAATTTTAACCACAAACTATTGTTATAACTTACATATGTTAATCTCCTTCAAAAGAGATGAAGATTGGTGCAAGTTTTAACATCTAAAAAGGAGTTTTTAAGTGAAGTAAGAGCTGATTTCTACATGAAGTTTACAAGTATTGGTGGCCATGAAGATTGGTGTTGATCTACCACAAGTTCTTCCATCAAAATCCATATCTTAATCACAACCTACATCATCTTGGTGGTATAAAGATTGTTCTTCCCATCCTCTTGTTATTTTGATTATGTAATCATGTATTTTCTTTCTTATTGTATATGTATATGATGAATATATGATGATAAAAATGTTGTGTGGGGATCAAGTGTTGATAAATATGATTAAAAAGATGAAAAACTATAAGAAACAAGGCTAAAATCTTGCTTAAATTGTTGGCTGTACAAAAACAGTAAGTAACCAAGTTATGAACTGATAAAGTTGCATGGGGTAATCCATTTACAGTAAGTGTTAGATGTCATACACATGTGAGAGTTGGCCATGCAATGGAATCATCAAAATGAGTGAGATATGATCAAAACAAGATTAGTGTACCAATCTGAATAGTCTGTTTTGTAAGGACTGTTAAGGATAGTTAGACATGGAATGAGCAGTAGCTATAACTAACTTATTTGTAGCACATAATATGAAGTTTATGCCATCCAAAATATTGAGCTTCTATCTCCTTATAGAACTCAAGATATGATAAAAATGGTGAAGATGAAACTAAAAATCAGATTTTGAAGAATTAATGGTTAATAGTATTATATAAGCACTCAAATAATATAGTATAAAATGTGAAATTAAAACCCACTAACTTATAAATTTCATTTATTTAAATATGTATAAGGTTAAATAAATGGACACTTTATAAAAATGGTAGTTGAATAAGATTTATAAGCTATAAAAACTATAAACATGGTTTTTACGACTTTTTCGGCTATTACCGTAAAATTAACGTTTTTCACCAATTAAAACTTAGACGATCAAACCCGTCTAATGTAAAGTTTTTAAAAGTCATATACTGATATATAAGTACTAATACAAGTAAAAACCGATAAAATCCGAACTATATAACATACGGACATTAACGGGCCAAAGTAGCCTTATTGGACTATAAACCCGACTAGTTGATAAAACTCTTATAAACTTACTTATTGGGCTTAACCCACTTGGGCCCAACATGTAAAGTATAATACTGATATTAAAGGTATAATTGGGCTAAGGAAAAGTATTGGGCTTGTAATGGGCCTATTGGGCCTAAAACATGTAAATAGGTAAAACTAGTAAACTAGTAAAAAGTTACCAATACATAAACACCTAAATGAGTAAATAAGAATATATAAACCCACTTGATCATCATCATATATCTAAAATCATCATATGTATACATAATTGTTATTTTGATAAAGTCATTGGACAAAAGTCTAAGACGAGTATTATTTGTCTAGGTTTCCGTGATTGAAGCACGTACCGTACATCCGAATTGCCGATAACACGCTTTCCCACATCAACGTGAGTTCATAGCCTCGCACTCTTTTAAATGTTTTTGTGAAATATTTTATAAACCCGCGAGGGAGATAACATGTTAGTTTTTATGAAATAGGACACTAGTTGTCCCGATTGTTTGTTTATTGATTTGGACCCGAATGATTGTATGACCCGATAAATGATTATATGACCCAATAGATGAAATGAAATGGATTATTAAAGTTAGGTTATGTCACTAAAAGTCTCATTAGCATGAATTGTGAACTACCGGGATTTGGTAGACGCTTATGCATATAATAGTACTATTTGGGGACGATCACCCCAGTTCGCGCCATGACGGTTGATCCCCGTCGTGCCACATTGATTGGTAAGCGAATTTATGTATGAGAAGATTTACACAAGCGTGATTATTGTGACGACACGTTAATTTAGATAGGCAAATTGAGTTTCGGGCTAGCTAGTGGTTGTTTGTTGTAGTAAGGTAACAATGTCATGCGGCTTATAATAATCCAAAAGTAACAAAATACTGCTATACGCACTAAATTACGATATATTGCCTGACTAGCAATACGGGGTCTTACTATTGATATTATGTTCGTGTTTTGGTTTTACATAACCATATTCATATAACGGTTTTTATTTAACTCTATACAACGTTATAAAACGTATTGTATGATATTTTTACGACATTGGTTCGTATAATGATTTTGAAGGCGAAAGCCTATATTATGATTTTGATAAGGATTTGTATAAAATGACTTTGGCTATTTTATGGCCTACTACAAAGATTTGTACAAAATGATTTTCGGTAATAAATATATACCGATGATATATTAATAGTTTTCATTAAACTCTATGAATTCACTCGGCGTTTTCGCTGACCTTTTCTTTTAACATGTTTTATCTCAAGTACTTGAAGGTAATTCTCAGGAAGACGACAAGAATTCATGGCCCGCACTTAAACAATAATTTCCATTCAAATGTTTTGTAAAAACTGTATGAAATACTATGACTTGGGACCTATGTAAATTTGATATTTATGAATGGAAATGCTTTACTATTAAACGACGCGATTTTTAAGCGTTGTATATGATGTGAGTAATGTGCTATCCCGTAACACCAACAAGTCTTCCGCTGTATTGAATTGTATAAATTTGGGGGTTTTACAGTTTGGTACCAGAGCTCTCGTTATAGAGAACGAAAGATTTTTAAAACTAAGGTTTTGAATAAAACATTTCAAAATCTTTTAACTATAAACATTTTTCTTAAAATGTCTAAAAATCTTTTGACTATAACGGTGCCGAAGAATTCGCGAGTTACCGACAAGGCCAGACTGAGAAGTGTTATTTTAATATATATATATATATATATAACTTGGACTATATATATATATGTGATGTAATTTTATTACATGATTGTTTGATGATTATTTTGATATTTATACGAGGTATTTATACGACGTAGATTGTCACAAGGAACCCTAAATCCCCTAGTAAATTAATTGAAGCTATTCTCGTAGGAATTCTAGCTATCCTAGATCTAAACCAAGTTGTGGATATTTATGATGCCAACAAAATGGTTGATATTCGTAGAAATGTAGATATTAGTTGATTATGATCTTGAAGAAGAATTGGCGAGATTAAAACTAATATCGATGTCATGACGATCTTTCCTTATAGAGTGGAGTTTGACAAAACGTTTCCACCTGGAAAAGGTGTCATCTGATTCGTTGTCACCCAAAAATCGAAAGGGTGAATGTTGCACTTGAGGCTGTCATTGGAACCATTACCCAAAAGCCTCATGCCACTAGTACCTTTCCGAGAAGTCTAATTAATGTGTGAGTCATTTAATACTAGTGACTCATTTGATAATTGTTGTTGTAAGAGCTATAGGATTGGAAATTAAGTGTTGATCATATCGAGCTTTTATTGCCCTTTTAAGGTTTAAAAATAAAGTTGAAGTATTGGGAAATGAGGTAGGATATCGCATTGGGTATAAATTGGTTGAAACTTGAATAAAGTAAAATTTAACTTGTATGGAATAAGAAATTGTTAAGAGGAAGTTGTTGAGTCCTGTGATTGAACTATAAGGTTTTAAATGATCGTTAGTTCGTGTTAAGGGTTTTTCCTAGGCCATTGTCCAATGACGAGGATGCCCAGTGTCCAATAAATAAATTGAAGAAATCTTCTTCTAAATTGGGACCGATGGATCTTCCGGGACAGGTGGGACACCTAATGACTCTTGTAGATTAGTATTCATTGTGGTATCTTTTAAAAATATCCCTAACTTAATTGAGACATCAGTTGGTAGGATGAGTTCTTGGAATTGTATGACATAGTGACACATAATGTGTTACGGTACAATTTTGACTTGTTTTTTATTAATGAAAAGACTACCATTGATTGCTAAATCCTACATGTATCGATGTTATCTATCTTTTATTGCTTCATCCTAATGCTCGCATTAGTGATGCAACCATTGAACAAGTACTCATCTCGAATTGAGTTACGTTGTGGATTATTCTTTTTGAGTACCATCAAGGTCATGAACCTCATGATTATTTGGCTAAGCTCATTTCCTATTATATTGTAGTTAGTTCTTGGTGAACAAATTTTCATCACTCTTTTGCAGATCACTCATTGTTTTTATAAGATAAGACAGTATTCCTTGAGAAAAATTGAATTTTCATCACTATAAGAATATTCAAAGTGGGATTTATAAGTAATCGTTATCGAAATGAAGTTTTTTATGAAACACCTTAGAAAACTTAATTGTTCCAAAGAAAATCTTTGTAAATTTATTTTTGATTCTTATTTAAGAATTAAGCATGAAAATGTTTTTATTATAAACATGATGATAAAATTTTGACGAACTGAGTATTGCATCGTAAATCTTGAAATTGTATATAGTTGCGCGCCTGCATACAATTTGGAATGGACCATGCAAGGCTGATTAGTAGTCACCATGAAATTATTAATAAACACTAAATTTTCTTTGAAGATTGTGAAAGATTAAATTTTATGAGATCTGCAAGAAGTGAAAAATAGGGACATATTGATAGGGACACCTACATATGTGCCTATAGCATTTATTCTTCTGAGTCGAATTTACTCATCTGTGGAAATTGTCTTATTTGACAATTGACAATTCTTGTCCAATTCTCCCGTAGTGAGATTCTTAGGAAAAGTATCTGATTACCGAGTGTTGATACCCGACTGGATGTATCGACGTTTCTATCATTTCTTTTGATTTGATTTCATTTGAATGACCTGGGTAACGATCCGAGGAGCTTTCGAATGCGTACTCAAATTATGAAAACATTGGATATATTCATATTCGTTAAATGTTTTCGTCTGCATCTGATTTGAAATTCTCTCGCATAGATTATGCGTTGACCTTACTCTTTTAAGGTTAATTATGTATCCTGATATCCTTGAATTTGTGAAGGATTATGGGTTATTATTAGTCTTTTGAGAAGTTCACATCTTATTGACGGCAATAAAACTGAAAAGTTGATAGTGCCAATAGAATAGATTGATTGATTATGACATGAAAACATTGTCTAAATTGATGGGAACTCGAATAGAATTCCCCTAAATGATAAGATTTTGATTATCAAAAGTGATCTAAACAATTCTTGATGGATGACGATATCCTGCATTTAGACTTGAAATTATACCGTGAATGGTTGTGAATTAGTCATAGATATTATAATCTAGAAAGGACCTAATATGAATTTATTAAAAGATGTTTCCATTATTTGAAACTTTAGAAAGTATTTGATTGGTAAATTACCTAGACTTTCGCCATTAAAGCAAGTTAAATTTGGTATTGATTATATTCCCGGTGTTGCATCTGTGGCATGTGCACTGTACGTCAGCACCATCTGAATTAAAAGAATTACCCTACAACTGAGAGAGTTGTCGGAGAAAGCTTTTATTCTACCAAGCTCGTCATTATGAAGAGCTATGGTGTTATCATTCCTTATATTTGTTGATTACCGTGAACTAGGTAAATTGACGATTAAAAAAATCTATATCCACTACCCAAGATGATAGATTTGTTCGATAATTTACGAGGTTCTGCCGTATATTCGAAGATTTGATCCACGGCATGGTTATCATCAACTTCGTGTCCGTGAAAAAGATTATCTATTCCAATCACTACATCCAGAACTTGTAATAAACATTATAAGTTTCACGTGATGATGTTTGGATTGACTAATACACATGTAGCATTCCTAAATTGGGTGAATCACATGTGTAGGCTGTAAATTGATAAATTCATGCTTGAGATCATTAAGGACCATTTGTTTGTATATAAGAATAAGAAGGAGTTAATAATTATTTATAGATTGCCTTGAATTGGCCGAACAATGAAAACTTGTACCTTGAGTATTTAACATGTGATTAAAGACTTAATCCTTTACATTATTTGACTGTGTGATTAATAAGATAATGGAATCTATATTGACTCTTCAAAATTAGAGCCATTAAGGCTTAGGGTTATACCAAAAAGGAGGTGCAAATATGTTTTGACGAATGTTTTATCAAAAAGAACTTTTGAGGGATTATTCCCTTATAGCCAGAACATTTAACTAAACTCCTGTTTAGGGATAAATGTCCGTGTATACCTCAAGACAACCTAAGAGGGATTGAGGAAACCATTTAAACCATGACTTGAAATTTGAAACGACACTTTTTTGCTTTTCAACTAAGAAAATTTTGACCAAAGTATAACCAAAGATTTTTCAAACATTTACGAATCTTATTAGTTATTTTCGATAAATCAACAAAAATCTTGTTAATTAAATTCAAATTTATTTTGAATATTTTTCTATAATTAGGCGAACTGAGAAATTTAATTTTTTTTTTCACGTTTATGTTTCATAAAAATTAAATATCTACTATTTAATTACTTGTAATAATTATCGACGCTTTAGACGCCAGACTGAGTGAAACTGATAAAAATAATAACTGAGACGAAACTAAAACTTAGAAAATATGAAGAAATAATTTTTGAATAAATAAGGACATGATATTTATTTCATCAAGGAAGGTGAATATAATTACTGACACATTATGTAGAAAAGATAAAGAACCAATTAGGACATGTTCCTTAATAATGAAGGTGCAAAATAAATTGCCGAACAATATAAAAATAAACAATGATTGTAAAAAGGATAATATAGATAATAAAAAGGGGTTCGCGGCTAATGTGAACCATCAAAATTAAGAAGCCAATGGCGTTGAATGTATAACAGGCCACTTGAGGTTGCCTAAAAATGGAGATTGTGAGATATAGTTATGTTGGAATCTCGTAAGTATAAGTATTCTATTTATGTCATTTCTGACTAAAAGTATCTTTGTCTAAAGAAGTTGTACTAATGGCAAATTATGAAGGCAGACATCGCCTCATACATTAGTAAACGTCTAATTATTGCAAAGGTCATCATCTGAATTTGATTCGATTTGGGTCATCGTCGACAGACTGACCAAATCTGCTAATATCATTCCTGTTAATGATAGATTCTTGATGAAGAAATTGACTCTTTTGTATTTAAAGGAGTTGTGTAAACATGGTGTACCTGTATCGATCATCTCTATCAAGATCCTCACTTCGCATCGAATTTCTAGAGGTTTGCTCAGAAGTCGCTGAGAACGAATCTTGATGAGAGTACTGTGTACCACCACAATCGAAGGGACGAGGTAAAGTAACGATACAAAATACTATAAGTGTTGTTCTATGTTTGAATGATTGACCTTTGGTAATAAACTGTAAAATCGTTTTCCTTTGGAGAGATTATCATTGAAAACTATCGTATTAGGATCGAGATCGAATCTTGTGAGGATATATATTAGAGCATCTGTAAGCAGGAGTTGGGATGAAGACACCCAACATACACCCATTGTGAGTTGGACATGTCTTTTAGGTTTAAGGTTTCCTATGATGGCGAACCTAACCTTACAAAATACTCGACCCGCGAGACCTGAAATGATTGTTGAAATTAGGATCTGATCATTGACTGCCGATAGTGGGCAGGAGGTTATGTGAATATGAAATGTAGATCTTGAAGTGCCAGATGGGTAGCGAAGTTATGCCAAAAATTTTAACCAAGGAAAAAATGAATTGATGATCTGAAAGATCATGGGATATAAGTCCGCGTTGCATGGGACCATTGAGATGATGTAAAAGATTGGTTTGAAAGGCATACAAGCTGGATCTACCCTAGGACTTCAAGAGCTGCGTGAATTATGTTTCGTATATCGAACTTGATAAAATATCCATCAAGTGAAAATCTGACTATTCCTTAATGAAGTTTAGATCGGCGAAAAGTTACATTCATCAAAAACCCGTAAACATCATGGATAGAGAAAGTAAGTCAACATTAAGCCTGATCTTATTCCCGTAGTTATGTTTGATGAAACTCGCGTATTGTAATGGATTACACTTGTGAGAAAAGACCGAATGTGGAGGAAATACCCACATGGCTTTAACTATATAAGAAGCGAGAAATAAGATAAGATGATCTTTGAGGACAAAGATCCTGTTTAGGGGTAAATGTTATAACAATCCGTCAATTTATGGTTGATATTTTATTCTCAAATATTATTTAAAAACATTATTTTAATGTTATATTATGAACTCACTCATTTCTGGGAAGAAATTTGGATTTACGTCTTGAAGTAGCATCGACTACGTCTAAACCGGAGGATTCTACGTTACGTGCTCAAGTTTACATACACCATCTTTGGTGACAGTCCGACATTTCAGGAAATAAATTTATCCGTGAATATTATTTTGGAGTTTTAAATTTGTGTTGGTTTATAAACTCACAAATTTACGAGAAGAGATTAGGACTTACGATTATAATTTAACGTCCTTTACGACTAAACCGGAAACCTTAGGATTACGTATTTACGTTTTTGAACTCCGTTTTTATGAGACAATTTTTATTAGATTCGTTTTGTGCCGTTGATTCATAATTTATAAAAACGTTTTTCGTAAAATGACCCGAGGGCACGCAAATCGAGGAAACTAGAATCGAGGAGTACCCGTAAATTAGTGGGATGAGACGAAACAAGTTTTGCCTCACCCCACACATGGGACGGTTTAACTAAGGACACCACACCCTTTGAGGTGTCAATTTGTAGCTAAGTGCTACTACACTTGTCTTACCAAGCTTAACTTGTAAGCAACTACACCACAAAACCATCCACCAAACCACTCACTTCATTTGCAACTCATGCAAACCACCATTTTCCTCTCCTCCCTCTCTCTAAATTCGTCCACTATAGCCACCACAACACCATCATCATACAATTTTAACCACAAACTATTGTTATAACTTACATATGTTAATCTCCTTCAAAAGAGATGAAGATTGGTGCAAGTTTTAACATCTAAAAAGGAGTTTTTAAGTGAAGTAAGAGCTGATTTCTACATGAAGTTTACAAGTATTGGTGGCCATGAAGATTGGTGTTGATCTACCACAAGTTCTTCCATCAAAATCCATATCTTAATCACAACCTACATCATCTTGGTGGTATAAAGATTGTTCTTCCCATCCTCTTGTTATTTTGATTATGTAATCATGTATTTTCTTTCTAATTTTATATGTATATGATGAATATATGATGATAAAAATGTTGTGTGAGGATCAAGTGTTGATAAATATGATTAAAAAGATGAAAAACTATAAGAAATAAGGCTAAAATCTTGCTTAAATTGTTGGCTGTACAAAAACAGTAAGTAACCAAGTTATGAACTGATAAAATTGATGATGGAATTCATTTACATTAAGTGTTAGATGTAATACACATGTGAGAGTTGGCCATGCAATGGAATCATCAAAATGAGTGAGATATGATCAAAACAAGATTAGTGTACCAATCTAAATAGTCTGTTTTGTAGGGACTGTTAAGGATAGTTAGACATGGAATGAGAAGTAACTATAACTAACTTATTTGTAGCACATAATATGAAGTTTATTCCCTCCAAAAATTAACTTCTATCTCCTTATAGAACTCAAGATATGATAAAAATGGTGAAGATGAAACTAAAAATCAGATTTTGAAGAATTAATGTTTAATAGTATTATATAAGCACTCAAATAATATAGTATAAAATGTGAAATTAAAACCCACTAACTTATTAATTTCATTTATATAAATATGTATAATTTTAAATAAATGGACACTTTATAAAAATGGTAGTTGAATAAGATTTATAAGCTATAAAAACTATAAACATGATTTTTACGACTTTTTCGGCTATTACCGTAAAATTAACGTTTTTCGCCAATTAAAACTTAGATGATCAAACCCGTCTAATGTAAAGTTTTTAAAAGTCATATACTGATATATAAGTACTAATACAAGTAAAAACCGATAAAATCCGAACTATATAACATACGGACATTAACGGGCTAAAGTAGCCTTATTGGACTATAAACCCGACTAGTTGATAAAAATCTTATAAACTTACTTATTGGGCTTAACCCACTTGGGCCCAACATGTAAAGTATAATACTGATATTAAAAGTATAATTGGGCTAAGGAAAAGTATTGGGCTTTTAATGGGCCTATTAGGCCTAAAACATGTAAATAGGTAAAACTAGTAAACTAGTAAAAAGTTACCAATACATAAACACTAAAATGAGTAAATAAGAATATATAAACCCACTTGATCATCATCATATATATAAAATCATCATATGTATACATAATTGTTATTTTGATAAAGTCATTGGACAAAAGTCTAAGACGAGTATTATTTGTCTAAGTTTCCGTGATTGAAGCACGTACCGTACATCCGAATTGCCGATAACCCGCTTTCCCACATCAACGTGAGTTCATAGCCTCACACTCTTTTAAATGTTTTTGTGAAATATTTTATAAACCCGCAAGGGAGATAACATGTTAGTTTTTATGAAATAGGACACTAGTTGTCCCGATTGTTTGTTTATTGATTTGGACCCGAATGATTGTATGACCCGATAAATGATTATATGACCCAATAGATGAAATGAAATGGATTATTAAAGTTAGGTTATGTCACTAAAAGTCCCATTAGCATGAATTGTGAACTACCGGGATTTGGTAGACGCTTATGCATATAATAGTACTATTTGGGGACGATCACCCCAGTTCGCGCCTTGACGGTTGATCCCTGTCGTGCCACATTGATTGGTAAGCGAATTTATATATGAGAAGATTTACACAAGCGTGATTATTGTGAAGACACGCTAATTTAGATGGGCAAATTGAGTTTCGGCTAGCTACTTGTTGTTTGTTGTAGTAAGGTAACAATGTCATGCGGCTAATAATAATCCAAAAGTAACGAAATACTGCTATACGCACTAAATTACGATATATTGCCTGACTAGCAATACGGGGTCTTACTATTCATATTATGTTCGTGTTTTGGTTTTACATAACCATATTCATATAACGGTTTTTATTTAACTCTATACAACGTTATAAAACGTATTGTATGATATTTTTACGACATTGGTTCGTATAATGATTTTGAAGGCGAAAGCCTATATTATGATTTTGATAAGGATTTGTATAAAATGACTTTGGCTATTTTGGCCTACTACAAAGATTTGTACAAAATGATTTTCGGTAATAAATATATACCAATGATATATTAATGGTTTTCATTAAACTCTATGAATTCACTCGGCGTTTTCGCTGACCTTTTCTTTTAACATGTTTTATCTCAAGTACTTGAAGGTAATTCTCGGGAAGACGACAAGAATTCATGGCCCGCACTTAAACAATAATTTCCATTCAAATGTTTTGTAAAAATTGTATGAAATACTATGACTTGGGACCTATGTAAATTTGATATTTATGAATGGAAATGCTTTATTATTAAATGACGTGATTTTTAAGAGTTATCTATGATGTGAGTAATGTGCTATCCCGTAACACCAACGAGTCTTCCGCTGTATTGAATTGTATAAATTTGGGGGTTACAATATATATATATATATATATATGTATATATATATATATATATATATATATATATATATATATATATATATATATATATATATATATATATATATATATATATATATATATATATGTATATATATATATATACATGTATATATATACATACATACATATATATATATATATATATATATATATATATATATATATATATATATATATATATATATATATATATATATATATATATATATATATATATATATATATACATATATATATATATACATATATATACATACATATATATATATATATATATATATATATATATATATATATATATATATATATATATATATATATATATATATATATATATATATATATATATATATACTAGTGGCAAAACCCGTCCGATGGACGGGTATGATTTTTGATTATTGTTTATCTTGTTTTTAGTTTGTAAAACTATTATATATGGAATTGAGTTAAAAATATTTAATTATAGTCACTTTATCAATAATGATATTAGCCGATTATTCATCCATATGTAGGTTTCTTGTTATTTTTTTTATATGTTTCCTCCTTTTATCAACTATGAAATTAGCCGATTTAGTATTTTTTTTTTAAGAAGACACTAACTAACATGAATATTAAATTTACATGCTATAGATCAATATAAATAAATTTGGTTATATTTATTAAATTTGTTAGTTAATTTTTTTTTTGTTTAAATAAATTGGTAGAGAAGCAAAATATGTAGAAACTGAGGGGGCTTACGGGTATACGAATTAGCTTGTATGAGTTATTTATAACTTAAAAGGGATTAAAATGTAAATTATCAAAGTTGTTTATATGTGGTTGCAAGTTTTGAATGTAAGGTAAATAAATATTAAGGACCGAAAATGTCAAAGTGGCAAACCCTTTTGGGAACCAAATATTAAAAGAGGTCGCAGAAACTAAACACAAAGATTTTTTTAAGCATAGTAATAATGTTTGACAAATTGTTTGTGTTTATTATATTACTTATAAATTTATTTTATAAATATATTTTATGGTTTTTGAAATAGTTATATATAATTTATATTTATGTGATTAAGAATTGTACACGATAAAAAATCCAAGGACTTGTATATTAAGTAATAAAAGAAGTTAGTTGTCATATTTTTAAAATTTGTTGTAAATTATAATTTTTTTATGAAAAATGTATTTTTGAGAAAAACTTATTCATGAGAGAACATATATAACCAATTTTTATAATTGATTCTTGAAGATTGTTATTATATGGTTACATGATTTGCCTAAAATTTTGTATCTATAAGAAGTAAAATGTATATAATTACCAGAAAATATTATATTTTATAATTATATAGTTTATATTTTATAATTTTCCAAATATATGGGTTGAATATATACAACTATGAAATACATTTGTTGTAGACTTTTCATATGTCCTTCCTAATATATAAAGGAAATTCAAGCATGGATTTGATTCCTTACAAAAATATGATCAAAACAAAATTTGGTATCAACTAAATATAAGTATATTTAAATATTTAATATTGTGTTGCACGAATTTATTTAAAATTGTAAAATAAAAATTGCAAAACTCACGACTCGTCCCATGAACATCGAAGGAATAAAATAAATAACATTTAACCAAAGACAAAATCATAATATAATTATCGAGTGCATTAAGAATGAAAAAAGAAAAACGTTCATTTGATGAGAGAAAAGAAAGGTTAGAAAATTATCTGCAATAACCAAGTATATTTAGTTGAGTATGATAAAAATACAATGTAAATGTAAGAAAAATAAAAGCACTGTTCTGCTAAAATTTGAGCTTAAGATCTACGATTTCATATGAGTGTATCACTTGGCAGAGATTACTCACAGTGTCATGTAATAGAAGTATGATAAGGGAGATTAAGCACCGTCTTTGGTAGAAGGGAACGCCCATTGCAGTTGTACAACTTGAAAATTTAACATGAATAGTTTTGTTATACAAAAGCATGATGCTGTTTAACATGTTTTATGCTTTCAACTTTATTGTAATAGTAGTAGTGATGAGCTTGCATTTATATTTTACATATGACAACTCAGATGCAAGGGGAGTGATCAAAAAGATGTTGCATACAGACAAAGGATTGGAGTTTATAAGTTTAAAGAAAGGTTAATTTTATTAAATGTGGGAGGAAATTATAATAAGAGTTTCAACAAAAACATATGCAAGTGGCTTGTTATTACACGCAACTTATTGGTTTCTTTTATCATAATTGATGCTCCCTAATCATAAACAAAATAAGTTTCCAATTGAGTGCTTGTTGATCGACCCAGTCAGTTTTGATATGCACTAAATAAGAGATTTTATTATCATCCAAGTCGTTCGAACTACCCATCTTCTCATGATAAAAGTGCGATTGAAAAAACGTACCATAAGGCATTGCTAAAAAATAAGAAGCTTTTTGGGTCATCCAATAAGGTACATGATTACCCATGCTTGAGGTTTTTGGCATGCCTGATGGCGGTGACATGTTTGGTAAAGCACCTTACAAAGGTGCCATTGAAGGGAACTACAAAAAAGTAACAGATAGGCATATGAGATTTAGAACCTGGCCAATTTTATCACGAATTAACAGGTCGATCATTTAAAAAAACTTTCATAAAGAAAACATATACATCACAGATGTTAACAATTTAAAGAGAATATGCATCAGACCTATATTCTGTCTAAAGATCAAAATGACGTCACATACATGCGCATGCTCAAGGTTTTGAAGCCTCTGATCTAGTTTGGATATTCAAGAAAATGGTGATCAGAATGCTATTTTGAGTTTACTCCATGTTCTCTTGTGTCTTGTATTCACCAGCTGACTAAAATGGTTAAGTATGGAACATGGTATATTCTATATTCTAATTGATAAGTCTGATTTGTTAGTAATAGATTCAACTATAGCATTATTATCCGATTGAAACTTTGAGTTTTTATAATCAAACCAAAGATAATTTTAAAATAGTTAATGATAAAGGTTTCATTTGTGGGAGCGTATTGTAAACTAATTATTCCCTAGACACAAATCAAGTAATGTAGGTGATTAGAACGGCGAATCTGAGTCCAAAAGTTCTAGTACTTTGTGAACACCAATTGGGTTCACACCAGGTTAAATGCATTTCGTTCAGTGTATCTACAATATACGGTACCGTGTGAGAAATCAGACACTTAAAATGAAAACATAGAAACCTTGTTATAAGCTAAGTATATTACATTAATGGACAATAAAGTGCTCTGGTCAAGCACACAAATTATTTAAATGTACACCCCTTATCACTTGGTGAGTGGATATGCACAATATGGGTTACCAGTTACTCATATGAACTGTTCCAAACACCCCTTATCACTTGTTGAGTGGATATGCACAATATATGTTACCAGTTGACTGCTGCAATCTGTTTTGTTAATTAAGCGAGCTGGATGACCAAAAAAATTATGTTCTAAAAGTAGACATTAACAAGCTGAATCAACTGGACAATAATGTGTTCTAGTAAACCCGTCATGCCTGACCTAACAATTTTGACACATATACCTTGTGTTAGGCACAGGCTCACACCTCTAAGTTCTCGTAAGCAACACAGTCACTTGAGTCAACTCAAATAACATTCTAAAATGTAGAGTTTGAGGGAATAAAAAGAGCAAACTTACAATTATTTCAAATAAGGATGCTTGTAGAAGGCATCAGGAATCCACGCTAATGATCACAATGAAAGAAATGACACACTTGCCTTGATGAGCTAAAGTTTATATTGGAAATTGTTAGTACATTGGATCCACCAAATTTTGCTGAAATTCAAAATTTTAGGAGAATAAGACTTACAACTGCCACTACCTTCACTATCAGCTTCAGAAGCCTCGGGTTTAGAAGCCTCGAAAAAGCCATTGCTCCCACTGAAAATAAAATCGTTAGTTAATCTTAAGATGGATACAATCAGAGTCCTCTGAATCTTCGTCCCTTGATACTGGATATTTGTTCTTAATAAACACAATCTAGGCAAAATATATCAATTCAAAGAGCGGGCATGGAAACAAAGAGATAATTTGAAAAACTATGTTGCATACATAATAATCCTTGGTACAAAAGTAAGGTCAATCTTATAAGAAAAAATGTGATCATTTTATTATCTGACACCGAAGGGAACCTGGAGCTGGGGCATTTACATGCACTGAGTTTTGAGGTACCACCAGACAGCAGAGTATAATGGTTGGTTAATATTTCCAAACGAAGTCTAATAAAAAAATCTTATATCAATCAATATGAAACAAAATCAGAAAAGTACATTTAAAAATCGCATTGTTTCACCTTTTACTGTACTCATTCTTCTTTTAATTCCCTCCCTCCCTATGGTTAACTAATTTACATTGAAAGGATTGTAATTAATAATGGAAGTTGTTTCAAGTTCATTTGCAGGTGCAACCATCTCATCCTCATCTACCGCGTAGGCTTCTATGGGGTTTTAAAAAGAGGCCAATCGCCATAGACTGATAACAGGAACCTCAATACATCAATCATACCTACTCCTACCAATAAGTAAGAACCCGGTTCAAATCATTAGTTGTAACAAAGTTATACTTTATTGCCAAAACACACTTTGATGCAGAAACGACAAATGTTTACATTCAAATGGAAGAGACGAGACAACCCCAGAATGGAACAACACACGAAAAGTTTGTACCTTTGTTGGTTGGTCATACACCATGTGCGCACACTTGTGTCGGTATAAATGTTTGCGATTCTGGTGCTGGTAAACGTGCTCGGTTAATTCTTTTCGATTGCTTTCATTGGAAGAGGTGAGCTGTAACAAATAACTGCAACGTGAGTGTAATATGCTTCCAAAACGCAGCCAATATCCAGAGGTGAGTAAATGAGTACATCCATTAGCATAACCATGTACATCCTGATTGCTCAACTTCTTTGCCATTTTCATCGCCTGATTACACAAGGCAAAACCCAATTCAACAACACAAGTCTCAATAAAAAAATAATACTCTCGAATCTTTATAAAAAGTGAAAACCTTTTTCAGAGTTTTTTAAATGGCAATCTATTTTCCTCTTTCTATCGATACCAAATATGATTTTATTCAAAGATAACAGTAACGATGGTTACCAATTGCAATAGCGTCTGTTTCTGTTCTATCCACTGATCTTCCTATGACATGCCGAACAAAGAAAACAAAAGTGACACAGAATCATGGATTAAAGTTTCTTTTTGAAGTTAAGTTCCAAAGGTTTCTCTTTGCCCAATACGACCCAGAAATTTCCGTTCATGTCAAGTTTAGTTGGATCCTCGTCGTTTAGAAATGACACATAATTTATAAACGCTTCTACAAATTTGATTTCTCATGTTCGTTTGTAAATTTTATAGCGTCCTCATGTCATTCACTTCAATTGTTGAATGCTATATATCACTCTATTAATGGATCTCTGCTGCTAAAACGTATAAGTTACTAATAGTGAAAATTCCCCAAATATTTTTTTATATGTGTTGCTGATTGTGAAAATTCCCCAAATATATAAAAAATATCTTATCAGCACTCGCGATAAGGTAATTCTAATATTACATCCTTTTTTTTATTAATATACTTATATTTTACCTCCGTTTGTTGCAGAAATCGTTTCTGGAATATACCTTCTCGTACCTTGGGAAGTAACAGACCTTCTAGCAGTTGATATTTTTCTGTTGTCGATTGTGTGATATTCCTAGAGACACGTGCATCGGGAGTATGATAATGGATTTTATTGGCTACCAAAGTCGAGATTCCCTGAGTCGTCGGTAAGACTCCCGACACACGCGAGAGAAAAACACAAAAAAATTCAATACACGTAAGCATAAAGCCAAAGCCCAATTTTTTTCATGTGAGAATTTACTTTCCCAAAATGATACCTTGATTGCTTGAGGAACGACGTTGGATGTTGCTGATAGCAATAGGCAAATTACTTTGCGTAAATGGCAGGATCACCGGCACCACTGAGAGGAAAACTGGAAAAAAAATGAGAATAATACATCCAAAACTAAAGACAAGTTCCCTTTTTTAAGCATCCTTACTGCCATTAGCAACAGAAGACCCAACTATTAAAAAAATATACATAAAAAATTTAGAAGGATACAAACAACATGACAGAAAAAGTAGCCATGATTTTGCATAACTTGACTTGGAATGCTTCCTTATTGACGAAATAAACACTCGTATGGATCATCAAACAAAGGTGTTTTTGCATCATCATTTGCAAACCCTTGAAAAACCCTTGAAAACCCCATGGACTGGAACGACCTTCTTGAAATTTGTCTAGCATGCAACAGGATACTGTTTCAAGAGTTGGTAAAAAGGGTGTCATCGTTGACAGAAAAAAAAGGCAGCACAGTTAATAAATTTTAGCCCAAAAATCTTACTTTAGCTTCAGCACAATATGGATTCACCCGTGTCATGAGCAGGCGTACAGGATAATACATTAGACATTTGTGAAAGAGACAAAACAACGCATGTTTCGACGCCACTTGCAAGTGCAGAAAGTTGACAAGGCTCCACCAATTCTGGTTGTCCTAGAGAAGAGAAAAAAACTACGGTATTCTTGAATGTAACTTATCAACGATAAACAAACAGAAATTTTACAGTCATACAAACGACTACACATAATCCTAAAAAAACAGCGGCAGACATTTACCTGCAATACTACTACACCGCCCCAACGACAGACTTATGAGGTTGTCTCTCCATTTGTTTTGAATTCGAAGATAGCATAAGACATTTGTTTTCTTTCCCGTCGGCACCGTTTTCAGAGGAAGGTCCTTAAATACAACATGGTTGCAAATTTTGGTGAAAATTTTGGTTTTAACATGTCGCCAATGTTCAGATACTATATGCGCCCTTGTTTCAGACCGGTTAATAACATCAAACGAAAGACAATGACTGCCAAGAAGGTCCTGAAGAAAGATATTGCCTATAAATTATAACATTTAGAAGTCATCAACAATAAGAAAGACAAAAACCAAAACCAAAACCAAAACCAAAACCAAAACCAACACCAACACCAACACCAACACCAACACCAACACCAACACCAAAACCAAAAAAATAGGAAACGCAAAATACTTTTAGAACTAAGAGTGTAGGGTTTGCGTCTTACCTCCATGTAATCCACCGTATGTGAATATTAGATCAACAAAAGCAGCAGCGACAGCGTGCCAACATCCTCTTGACAATTCAATAGCAGCGTATCCGCCAGTGGCTACATGTCCGTGATTAGTCTTTCACAGTAATTGAACCACTGCATAAGTGCAGAGAACTTGCTTCCCAAAAATGTATAACTCATGCTTAATTCTGTAATTTTACACTCGAATCCCATTTACAATGACAACATTAATAAGTAGGACACAAAACAAAAAAAGAAACTTCTTGCATATATATCTATTAGTAATGGAGATACGTTAGAAGAAATACAGTAAAGCTGTTGTTGGTTCATTTATGATCTAACATATACATATATCTGCCTTCTGTATGGCTATAACGGCTACTACAAACCTCTGAATATATAAGAGTATCATTTAGATTATTGTCAAGAAGTATGCACCTTTATACTATCTTCCACAACACGTGAAAAGTGGTTTTGTATCTTAGAGCCTCGAAAGCCACGTGAAAATATTTTTGACACCATTCAATCATAAAACGTGAAACTAATATTCATCATTGGGTTTTAACACCAAGTTCAGATATACATAAAACCTGAAAAAATTAAAAGAACCAGAATTTCATCATTAAGGTTTTAAGAATAAGATATATACCTGTTAAGGTCTGGAGAAGAAGATACATATATGGTGAAGATGATACTGAGAAAACGATCTATACAATCATTAGGGTTTTAGGTGAT
>JANFOE010003017.1:0-38334 GCA_025667525.1 Glebionis coronaria
AGGGGAAATCTCGTGGGTTCGGTAGCGTACGGGCTATTTCGTGGTATTTCTTCTGCCATTTCTCTCATTTCTCAACCATTTGGGATTATTTCCAGGTAAAACGGAGTATTTCAGGGGTATTTCGCGAATATTTCACCGACTATTTCTCATCATTTTCGGGTCTTTTTCGCTGTACTTCGCCTTTTTTTCGGATTATTTCGGGGAAAGGTGTACGCACTATTTCGCAAGTGATTTCCCCCTCTGTCGTAATGGGTTTTTTTTTTGGTCATATGACAAGGGTTCTCTTGTAAAAAAAAAAAACAAGCAGGCCCGCCCTTCCGCCAAACGGAGTTGCCAGCTCCACTTCGCTGCGCCGGCAACTCCGTTCGGCAGGGGCCGGGCCTGCTTGGCCTGCCGGCGGCGATGGTCGGGCCTTCGGCCCGACCATTTCAGTCTCTCGCTTTACTGAAGTGCAGAATCAAATAAATAATGTGACCCGTAAATCACTTAGCATTAATTGAGTAAACTAAAGCTCCACTTCGCTTGCGCCGGCAACTCCGTTCGGCAGGGGCCGGGCCTGCTTGGCCTGCCGGCGGCGATGGTCGGGCCTTCGGCCCGACCATTTCAGTCTTTCGCTTTACTGAAGTGCATAATCAAATAAATAATGTGACCCGTAAAATCACTTCAATTGAGTAAACTAACGCGTCCGGTCGGGGGCTTGCGGCAATAGAAATTTGCTCCTTGGACATGACAAAAAAGACTGTAACGGGGCAACACCGTGACTACACCCCACCCTTCTGCTTTGCTTAAGAATAAAAAATAAACACGCTCCGATTGTATATTGTAAATTGTATATTGTTTGCCAAACAGTCTTAAAACTTGACTTTTTAGCCGCCCTCTGCTTTAAAAAAGCTATCCAGCGGGCTTATGCAAACGACCTCTTGTCTGTCTGTGTGTCTGTCTGTGTGTCTGTCTGTGTGTCTGTCTGTCTGTCTGTCTGTCTGTTCCACTAGAAGGAGATGTGCTAGAGACTTCAAATTTTCAGGGTACCTTAAGGTTCACTCCTAGAAAACGAAACGCCTACGGCAAATCCTGGCAACCAACCCTAAGGGGCTCAAAAGGGGGTATCAAAGGAAAGGGGGTAGGTCAAAAAAGTCAGAATTTTTTTTTTTTTTTTATGCGCTCCTAAGGGGCAACTCATAAAAGGAGAGCCCTACGACCGAAAATTTCGTCGTTTTGCTCTATATCTCACCGTTTATGCGCTAGAGGGAGTTTCTATCACGAAAAGTGGCCCAAAAATAAATTATTAATTTTCGAAACTATTGGATGGTCTCGTAAGGGGTAACTTGTCAAAGTAGAGCCCTTCGGGCGAAAATTTCGTCCGTTTGGCTCTATCTCTAACCGTTTAGGCGCTAGAGGGTCTTCTTTGACGAAAATAAGTTAAAAATTGCTGTAGTGAACAACTAAATGGAAAAGAAGGCCCAGAACCGCAAAAGAGGTAAGAAACTCCCTCCCCCCACTCCAAAAAACGTTTTCTAAGCAGAAGGGTGGTTGTAGTCGCGGTGTTTCACCGTTACATCCCTTTCTCGTGTCTACGGCGCAAATTTTAAGGACGACGGGCTTTGCGGGCCGAAGGCCCGTTACATCATTTGATTATGTTCTACAGCAAATCGCGTGACAGTAATGGTCGGGCCGCAGGCCCGACCATCGCCGCCGGCAGGCCAAGCAGGCCCCCGGCCCCTGCCGAACGGAGTTGCCGGCGGAGCGAAGCGAAGCTGGCAACTTCGTTTGGCGGAAGGGCGGGGCCTGCTTGTTGTAACTGTTTTCAAAATATCTACCTCTAGCTCCTAAACGGTTAAAGATGCGGTAAATCGGAGGGTACCAACGGACTGAAAATGTGCTGTTTTTTTTTTTTTTGGGGGGGGGGGGGGGTACTTCCTCTGACACTTTACGATTGGACGCCTCCTTGTACGTCTTCATGTGCAACGTGGTCATTTTCACCGTATTTTCGTCGAAAAACCAACTCTAGCGCCCAAACGGTGCAAGATAGATACAAACGGACTAGATTTTAGCCCAAAGGGCTCTATTTTCACGAGTAACCTCTTAGAGGACCATAAAAAAAATTGATTTTCTACTTTTTGGACCAACCCCTATTTCTTTGTTACCCCCTTTCACCCCCTTAGGGATGGTTGCCAGGATTTGCACCAGGCGTTTCGTTGTCCATGAGTGACCCCTAAGATACCCTGAAATTTGCAGACCTCTAGCTCATCTCCTTCCTCTTACACGGACGACGGACGGACGGACACGAGAGCGGTTGCATAAGCCCGCTTTAATGCTTTTTTAAAAGCATAAGGGCGGGGCTAAAAAAACAACAAAAAAACACGACATCGCTGTTATATTTATGCTATGGTAGTGTCGTCGATGTGACGTTTTTTGTCCTGTGATATTAAAGGGAATGATATTTCAGGTACTACCAGCCGAGACTGTTCAGCATTGTAAGCGTGAACCCTCGCCTCCGCCGCTCCACCTGCGAGGTGCGGAACGAGGCCTACTACCGCCAGCAAGTGCTGCTCCACGTGCCCTGGCGCGCTGAGGACGGCACCTGGCGGGAGGCCTTCGTCACCAACGGGGTCGTCCCGCAAGGAGTGGACGACATGCCCGCCGCGGAGGAGGACGAGGCGGAGGCTGGAGAGTACGCTGCTGACGAGGAGCTGGAGGAGTGGATGGCCGTCGCCTGCCATCTACCCAACCAGGCCATCGAACGAGTCGAGCTAGGCAGACGAGACATGGATCTTGCGCATGACTGGGATGTCGAGGGCCAGCTGTACGGCGATCCAGCTGTCTGCGCTACCTACCTTGCCGCTTGCAAGGACCAGCATGATCCGGAACGCGTATCCTTGGACGCTCCAACTGTCCAGCTGTCTGCTGAGCAGCAATCAGTGATGGATATCTTAATGTTGCAGGTGAACTGTTTGCTGCACCCGGAGGATGCGCCATCAGCGCCAAGCTTCGTCATTGTCCAGGGCAAAGCAGGATGCGGGAAGTCGACCGTCATCCACGCCATGACGTCTCTGTTGAGGGACCGTGTTGGGCCGTACTCGTACCGGCTGATGGCCTACACTGCAGTTGCAGCTCTCGGCATCAACGGCGAGACGATACACACCGGACTCCGCATCATGTCTGGGGACTTCTCTCCTCTTGTGGGGGAACGAGCCAAGGCTTTCCAAGACGAGATGGAGACGTCCATTTCCTTATTATAGATGAGTATTCTATGATTAGTATCGGTACCTCCTATCAATATGCCGCTTATTTGTTTTTAGTCCACACAGACCCGCTCATTACTAAGGGCTCTAAACAGAACCGCTTATCTGCACGGGCACTACACAGAACCGCTTATCTTTCTGAAATACGGGCGGGTGATTCTCATATTTCAATGGATGTTTCTAGGCGCTGAGCTCCAATTAAGAAACAAAAAATGTAACATAGTCTCTCGTCTGTACTGGAACACCGTTTTTAAACTGCTATAACCCGCAAAAGCCTCCGATATTGGGTGATATTAAAGTAAATACGAGGGGCAACCTAACCTAACCAGCGCCCCGGCCGCGAGCAGATAAGCGGTTCTGTGTAGGACCCCCGCAGGTAAGCGTTCTGTTTAGAACCCGAGATGATGAGCGGGTACGTTTAGCCTAATGAATTATAAGCCTATATTGATAGGAGGTACCGGTATGGCTATGTTAGGTATGATAGAAGAGCGCTGTTGCCAGGCTCATCCATACTCTCGGGAACGCTTTGGACATATGTTCGTTTACCTCTTTGGCGACCTTGCACAGCTTCCCCCCTATAGCTAGCACAGCACTGTATGGTATCCCATCAGAGAATGCGTCCGAGAGGGTCCTGCGCGGGCGTCAGGCGTTTAGCGAGTTCCAGCATGCTGTGGTTCTCTCACAGTCAAAGCGACAGTCCGACCCCAGTTTGCAAAACGCCCTAGATGAGATCGGAAGGGGCCACTGCTCCGCCCAGAGCTACGCGCTCCTTCAGCAGCGCTTTTCCAGTGTAGTGCCCCAAGGTGAGCAGCGTCAGTTCCGAGATGCTCTGCACATCTATTCCACCAAGGCGGGCACCCGCGAGTACAACATCGAGAGGCTGGTAGACCTGGGGAGTCCCATGGCTCGCATCCCCGCTGTCCACAACAACGACACGGCCAGGGCAGCTACCGCTGACCCTCCGTCGGCCTCGACGCTGTCATCTACCTCTCAGTGGGCGCCCGGGTCACGCTGCGGGCCAACCTCTGGACCAGAGATGGGCTGGGCAAGGGCGCGCTGGGCACCGTGCGCGCTATTGTGTACGCAAGTGGACGGTATAGGCCGGCTGCACGCGGACCTCAGGAGCCCTCTGCTCGTGATGCGGCGCCGCAACCTTCTTCCTCGCGTCACTCGGACGACCTGCCTCTCGCCGTGCTTGTCGAATTCGACAGGTACAGTGGCCCCACCATCTGTGGCGCTTTCCCTGTAATCCTGTAACCCGTTCCTGGAAGGTAAAAGAGCTGGCGTGTACCCGTGAGCAGATTCCACTCCGACTCGCATGGGGGCACAACTGTTCACAGTGCCCAAGGGCTAACATGCGACCGAGTCGTTGTAAACATTGGTAGGAGAGAATTCCAAGCAGGTCTCTCCTACGTTGCGCTTTCTCACTGCAAATTTGGGACACACTGCTCATTGGCCCTCCATTTATCCAGTCCCGCCTATCCACTCTCCTCTGCGCCCCGTCCCTTAAAAGGAAAGTGGCTGCAATTGGTAAAATTCACACCGCACGCAGGCTGAGTTCCGCTCGCTCGGAGCTTCTCGCCCGCACTTCCACCACGTCCTTCTGGCCCTACTCCACCTACCTCTCCCCTTCCACTACCTCAACCTGTGCCACAGCCCCGTGGTCGACCAGGACGGCCTCCAAGGCCAACTCGTCAGCCGCCTACTCTAAACCCTCTCTCTAACCGGCCCTCGCGGCTGCCTCCACCCTCTCCAGTACCACCAGCCCCGCGCCCGCTGCCACCAGCACCTAATGACCTCCAGGTACAGGAAGAGGTCGGAGTTCACGTTGGAGGTGGCACAGTGACAGCAGCAACGATGCCTGGCAACGGGCACTGTCTGTTCGCGTCCCTCGTCCACCAACTGTATGGGACCCCACCAACCTCTCCAGACTTCGAGCAGCAGGTGTTTACCCTCCGTCGACGTGTTGTTCAGCACATCAGAGAGCAGCTCAACGGCGACGAAAGTGAACATTGGACAATGGTTCTGGAAAATATCCTCCTGGACCTGACCAACCGCTTCCCTGAACACGAAGAGGTCGACGGACACCTTCAAGCTGTGCCGCTTGCCTCCCGAATCCAGCGGTTCCTCACCGCCCTGGAGTCTACGACAGAGTGGGGTGCAGGAGAGACCCTCCGGGCAGTTGCCGAGATGGAGAACGTCACAATCAGGGTGCACTATGAGGCTGGAGGTGAGCCACTAATTTTCGGACAGGTTGGTCAGAGAGAGCTAGCAGTCGTCTTTCGGCTACGCAATGTAGAAGAGGAAGAAGGGGCTCAAATGTGAATCACTACGACAGCTGCATCTCATTCCAAATAAACGATCATTTTCTCACCGTATGACCATCTTGTTCAATTATCATTCCAGTGCAGTCTTTGCAATATCACTTCGCCTAGACACTGAGATTCTAGTACGGGTCTCAGGCACATACAAGTGATATTTGCTAAGGGCTGTACCGTTACACAGCATCTGATAAAATGTGTTCACATTTTATCTATATGTGTTCACATTTTTTTCAGATCGCTGTTTAGAGCGTGCGTTGTTTTAAAAACCAACTTTTTCTGGACTGTGAGCTTCGGTACGCGTCTCAGTGGAAAGAATGCTTTAAAAATTTCGGAATGCTCCACGTTTTAATTTCTAGGACTACTGTGTAATTATTTCTAGGTATTGCAGGGGATTATTTGAAGGGGAAGGGGGGGGAGGGGGCCTCCCGCTAGGGCGCGTTTTTATTAATAGTGCGCCCTGCGTGCGAGTCCCTCTCCCCTGTATCTTACTTCAATGAAGTTCATTACTATGCGGACCATCAGCACCAAGGCCCCTTGAATTGACTTTTATTGCATTTTATGTTAGTTATGATAAGACGCCTATATGCCCTGCGTTTGCATTAACTGAAGATACAGAAGTCAACACCGGGGCTTCATAACTTATATCTCAACTGCCTTTAACGTTATTTTAAGAGTTGAAGATATATCTTGTAACTGGCGTCTTTTGGAACTAAGTAAGTTATTCGACTTGTTTAATTTTTTCCGCCAAATAAGAGACCGATATCGCCGATTCAAGTCTTTTGTCATGTGAAAGGAGCAAATCTCTAGGGCCGCAGGCCCCCGACCGGAAGCAAGTTTTTCCAAATATGCAACGTGCATACCGTTCACATTATTTTATTTGGTTAGGTTCTCCAGTAAATCGCGAGACTGAAATAGTCGGTGGCGGCCCCGACCATCGCCACCGTCAGGCCAGGCAGGCCCAGGCCCCTGCCGAACGGAGTTGCCGGCGCATCGTAGTGGAGCTGGCAACTGCGTTTGACGGAAGGGCGGGCCTGTTTGTTGTTCTTAATGAGGGAACGTTTTCGTGCACATCCTATACATGTGAACACGAAAACGTGCCCCTCTAAGGAACAAAATTGTCCATTCACTTTAGGCTTGTATGTTTCTTTGTAACCTGCACCTTCTGTCCCTTTAGTGATTGATTCACACCCGTTTGATGATCAAAGGACGACACCGCGCCCAAGGCTAGTAATGCGGCGTAGGTAGGGTAGAACCTCTTGGCCACGAAGCGACATCGGCTGGCCATAACTTGCAGAACTTCCTAGAGGTGCATAGAAAGGCACACAAACAATATAACATTCTGTTATCTGTACGGCAACTGAGCTCAAACTACCCAGACATGATGCCATGCCGAGGAGTTTTTCACTTGCGTAATACAGTACACTTGACTGGGTTGCCTTAGACACCTGTCGTTACACCATAAGATATTAGCGATTAGCGAAGCCTATTACTCCAGTGATGATCAAAAAGTTTCGCGTCTGTCTGTCTGTACGCACGATAACTCGAAATGGTTTTGAGCTAGAAGACTCTAATAGGGAGTTCCAGGCGATCTAGAACGGAAGTAGGAAAAGAACAAACTCACTGACCTTTTTGTTTCCGTAATGGCTCTGATTGGTCGAGCTTATCATGTGCCTCCGCGGCCCTTTCAGGTATGAGAGATTGTCAGATCAGTTTTGTGCTCCCCTCCATATTTGAGAGGTTAGGATCGGACCAAACTTCCATGGTAGTTTCTCATACTGGGCGGACGGAAACAAATACATCAGTGAGTTTGTTCTTTTTAACTTCCGTTTTAGATAGCCTGGAACACCCTATTTTTATTGTTACTTTAAATCATACAAAGAAAGAACTGTATTGATTTAGAGCCCTGTGGCTCAAAAAATAACGTGTCAAAAAATCATAAACAAAAAGCCCAAAACATTTCATTAGAAATTTTTTTTTTACATCTTTCTGAGAAGTATCTCGTGAAACTGTAGTCCTTTGGACCAAAATTTTGTCCGTTTTGCTCTATCTCTAACCGTTTGGGCGCCAGAGGGCGTTTTTCACACGGAATGACCCCAAAACATTTTAATGTTAGCTCTCAGATATTTGATGGTGTCCGGTAAAGTAACTAATCAAACTGAAACCTCGAGGAACAAAATTAGTAACTTTTCGGGCCGAAGGGCCTATTGACGACTGTGCCCTTTGCCCGACTCGGGTGTCAGCGCCTCAGGCCTAAGTAGATGTATGCCAGGCTAGTAACAGTGTTTCGTGAGATCGCGAAGCCTGTTACGCGAGACGTGGTCTGGCGTACATCTACCTAGTAGACAGATACAGTAGTAATCTTAACTAGTTGAGCTTGACTTTTAGATTAGATACATTCTCTGATGCATTACTTAATGATGGCAAAGCACTATTGCACTATGATTTTTTCTGTCGAAGGGTCCAAAATGTTCATTTCTTTGAAAGCCGTTACAAAAACAGCGGCTAAGCTGGGTCGAAAAATTGAATAGGAGTTGGACTTCAAAATTATTTAGACATCAGAGACACCATCAGACAGTCATTTCAAAACAGAATACGAATCATTTGCTTTACTTTTTAACAAGGTAGATGTACGCCAGACCACGTCTCGCGTAACAGGCTTCGCTATATCTCACGAAACACTGTTACGCTGTGACGCGCCTGGCATACATCTACCTTGGCCTGCGGCGATGACACCTGAGTCGCCAAGTGCAAAAATGTAGACAAAGATACGGGCCTCCGGCCCGTCAACGGCCCGACACTTTGACTAAGCATGCAGGATCGTACATTTTTTCGCTTTTTTTCGTTAAAAACGCCCTCTAGCGCCTCAACGATTTGAGCTAGAGCAAAATGGACGAAATTTTCACCCAAAGGGCTCTACTGTGATGAGTTACCCACCAAGGAAATATTTTTAAAAAAGGCATTATTGGGACCCGTTGTTTTTGATTTTTTTAAAATCCAATTTTTGAGTTAGAATGCTCATCTTCGTACTCGACCTGTCTTTTTATGGTAGAAAACGACCCTGAAAATCCCAGGTCGCTCGCGTAATTCGTTTTCGAGTTATCGTGCGGACAGACACCGACACAGACACATAGACGGACAGACAGACAGAAAAAGTTTTTTCCGACCAGACGGAGTAATAGGCTTCGCTTATCGCTCAGCCAACAACTCTGAGCTACACAACACGTTTTCGAGTCAAAACTCGAGCTAACTTTCTGGGTAAAGAAATTGATGTATTTGATGAATGGAAATCATTCTGAGGTCAGAAACACATAAGGTAGTATGAGATATAGTTTGTTTAGTGGATTTGGAATCTTTTAATCACATACTTGCAAAATATTTTGCTACATTTGTGCTAATAAGTGTCCAACTTCGCATTGAAGTTGAAGGCATCAATTCGTGTAAAAATTGACCACTTGGATAAGAGAGACACACTTAATACCATCAGTATGTGGTTATGCATTAGAAATATAGTCTATTACACAACTTTTATTTGAAACATAGGCAGAATTATAGTCTCTCACACGCATGTGAAAAAAACTTTGTTTTATTTTCTTTTTGAGGGGGCCTGGCCAGCTCCTCCCCTGCGCCGGTTGGACTGCCAAAGAATTAATTTTCTTTGAGCATATCAGCAATACATTGTCTGAGATAGTCCAAATGATAGCACATTATCTCCTGCATTAATTGTCCAGGGAAATAAATGGTTGATCCCCTAAATGCATTGCAAAGCCTCCCTAGAGGGTAACCCGTTGAAGTAGAGTTCTTTGGACGAAAATTTCAGCCGTTTTGCTCTAGCTCTAACCGTTTAGGCGCTAGTGGGTATTTTTGACGAAAATAAGATAAAAAATGTACAACTCTGCATGCTTAGTCCAAGCGACGGGCCGTTGACGGGGCCGGAGGACCGTATCTTTTGTACATTTTCGCTCTACCCGACTCGGGTGTCAGCGCCGCAGGCCAAGGTAGATGTATGCCTTGCCCGTCGCAGCGTAACAGTGCTTCGTGAGATATCGCGAAGCCTGTTGCGCGAGACGTGGTCTGGCGTACATCCTTGCTTAGCCTACCCAGATTGAATGATTTGCTAATCTCTCACCCGCGACCTCGGCGAGCCGTCCCTGTGTAGCTTTTCGGCGACCCGGTACGCCTGGCGCAGGGCGGTGGTTATGTCCTCCTTGTGACGTACCAGCACTGTGTAGCAGGCCAGGGCGGAGTATATCCCGAGCACCATGCTCAAGGGCATGCGGCGCGTGTCCCCCACCGATACCAATACGTCCACCACGCTTCCAGCGAAGAACAGAATCATGCTCGCCCTCGCTACCTAGTTTGACACCATCGTGATTGGTTCACACAGATTGTCGGCTTAGCGCTGGAGCAAGGGGTGAGGGGCCCTCTAGTATGGTTTTCGTGTACATTAAGTAAAGATGACAAATGATGATTTGATTGGCTGAGCGATAAGCGAAGCCCATTACTCCACTGAACGAAAAAGTTTCATTCTGTTTGTTTGTTTGTTTGTGTGTTTGTCTGTCTGTCCGCACGATAAATCGAGAACAAATTGAGCTAGCGACCTGAAATTTTCAGGGTCGTTTTGTATCATAAAAAGACAGATCAAGTTCGAAGATGAGCATTCTAGCTCAAAAATTGGCTTTTTAAAAAATCAAAAACTACAGGTCGCAAAATGTATTTTTATCAAATATTTTTTATGGGTTCCTAACGGGTGAACCGTCAAAGTAGAGCCCTATAGACGAAAATTTCGTCCGTGTGGCTCTATCTTGTACCGTTTAGGTGCTAGGGGGCATTTCTTGACAAAAATGAGGTGAAAATGATCAAATGGTCGATTAAATCGCTAAAAAGACTTCATTTCGAAAAATTGTATACACACTCCTATTACCTCGTCTCGGGTGTCAGCGCCGCAGGCCTAGCTATATGTGCGCCAGGCGCGTCGCAGCGTAACAGTGTTTCGTGAGATATCGCGAAGCCTGTTACGCGAGACGTGGTCTGGCGTACATATAGTTAGTTATGTATGAGGAAATGAGGAAAAACAAATAAATATATCATAAAATTTTGCTAAAACCCCAGATGAAAAATCCCCGTACAAATCCACGTGTTTCTGAAGACTTTCTACTGGTTTTTGGCTGAGCGATTAGCGAAGCCCATTACTCCACTGACCGGAAAAGATTCATTCTGTTTGTTTGTCTGTCTGTCTGTCTGTTTGTCTGTCTGTCCGCACGATAACTCGAGAAAGAATTGAGATAGCGACCTGGGATTTTCATGGTCGTTTTGTCATAAAAAGACAGATCGAGTTCGAAAAGAAGGCCCAGAACCGCAAAAAAGGTAAGAAACTTCGTCCCCCCAAACCAAAAAACGTTTTCTAAGCAGAAGGGTGGGTTGTAGTCGCGGTGTTTCACCGTTACATCCCTTTCTCGTGTGTACGGGGCAAATTTTAAGGACGACGGGCTTTGCGGGCCGAAGACCCGTTACATCATTTGATTATGTTCTACAGCAAATTGCGTGACAGAAATGGTCGGGCCGCAGGCCCGACCATCGCCGCCGGCAGGCCAAGCAGGCCCGGCCCCTGCCGAACGGAGTTGCTGGCGCAGAGAAGCGAAGCTGGCACCTTCGTTTGGCGGAAGGGCGGGCCTGCTTGTTTCTCATAGTAGACTCAGAGCGTGCTGCGCCCTAGCGGCCGGAGCTGCAAGCAGCGCCACCGATCAGGCCTCGTCAACATTAGGCAACGACCATTGCAGTCGGGCCGACATACCGTAGATTGAATGGCGCGCCCCATTGCTTGCTTTCACCGCTCACTAGCGCACTCTACCCCGAGCTTCTCATATCGCCATCTCCATCCAAAAAGGAAAAATCCCACATTTTTTGAGGAGACCTCGAAATCTGAGGAGTTTTTATCAAACCAGGGGAGTTCCTCAAAGTTTTCTCCTTTCCCTCAAAATTATTTGGGTAAAAACGAGACATAGTTTTTACCTCACTGGTAATCTTGTCATTAAACGTATGTTCAAAAAAATTAACTTTTTTTTACTTAAAGGTAAACACGAAATCTATACATTCTGAAAATAGACCAAAATTCAATCGACTCGATTTTTTTTGGACATACGTTCGTTGACACAATTACGAGTGACCTTACAGCGAATAATTTGGGAGTAGTCGACTAGTCTTCACCCTCTTAAAATCTAGCACTTATAACCGTCCTGATCATTCTTTATAAATATCTGTCTTAAGTATGAAGATAAATCACAATTCGAAGATTTTCTATATTTGTGGCGAGAATATTCTTTTGTTTGTTCTGAAAACTGTTTATTTTGCAGGTACCCTCTTTTTTCCGGTGCCCGGACCATATAAATAATGGACTAAGGGACATAATGGATATATTTGTTATCGACACAGGTCATATTGGACATGAAATGTTGGACGAACTTGTGATGGATGAAATCTATTTGACAAAACGTCCGGACACGCTTCATAGAAATCCCATTTTAAGTATCGTCTCCTCTTAGTGCCTAATGTAAGATATGTCATGTCCGATTAATAGTCAAACAACCTTACCTTGGACTCTCGACAGAACCCCAAAACTCTTAAGAGAATACTGATGCGAGGCCGACCATCCTTGGGATCTAGCGGGTCACCCAGAGCGAGAATCATTTGCCTGAGAAGTGACGCCAGAGGGCCGGTACAGTCGTCCATCTATAGAATCCGTTAGAAGGGAATAAGTTGGCTCATTAATAACCTAGAAATTGAGGTCCTACGTGGTCGCTCTGAAGGGCACAACTAAAATCAAAATGCGTGGTCGGGACGGTAGCCACATGTGTGGAAGACATGCACAAACAAGTAGGCCCGCCCTTCCGCCAAACGGAGTTGCCAACTCCACTTCGCTGCGCCAGCAACTCCGTGCGGCAGGGGCCGGGCCTGCCTGGCCTGCCGGCGGCGATGGTTGGCCTTCGGCCCGACCATTTCAGTCTCGCGATTTACCGAAGTACATAATCAAATAAATAGTGTGACCTGTAAATCACTTGCATATTTGAGTAAACTAACGCGTCCGATGGGAGGCCTGCGGCCCTAGAAATTTGCTCCCTGGACATGACAAAAGACTGTAACGGGGCAACACCGTGACTACACCCCACCCTTCTCCTTTGCTTCAGAATTAAAAAAAAAAGAACCCGCGCAGATTGTATATTATAGATTGTTTATTGAGATTATGAAACAGTCTTAAATCTTGACTTTTTGAAATTGTTATCAATATATCCCACTCTAGCTCATAAACACAGACACACACAGACACACAGACAGACAGACAGACAGACATGAAACTTTTTGATCATCACTGGAGTAATAGGCTTCGCTATCGCTCAGCCAACAAAACTGACTACACCCTGTGGTAGTAGAAACCTGTGGGCGAAAATTTAGTCCGTTTTGCTCTATCTCGTACCGTTTGGGTGCTAGGAGGCATTTCTTGGCAAAAGTAAGGTGAAAACGACTAAATGGTCTATTTAGCCGTAACAGAGGAAGTAATATTGAAACCACACAGTTGATGTCGAACAACACCCTCCTTTAGGCTCAAGGGTCCCAAGATTATCTAGTATCACTACAACGTTGTTTTTACATAACAATTTTTTGAAATTCGAACCTTTAATGAAAACCGTTATGGAACAGCAGAAGTTTCATGTTTCATGTCCCTAATTTTCGAGTAATAAGTCCCCAACAAATGCTGTGAGTACATCAAATTTTGGGGCCGGAAGGCCCTGTTCCCGAATACCCTCCCAATAACTCGTCTCGGGTGTCAGCGCCGCAGGCCTAGCTATATGTGCGCCAGGCGCGTCGCAGCGTGACAGTGTTTCGTGAGATATCGCGAAGCCTGTTACGCGAGACGTGGTCTGGCGTACATATAGCTAGTATATTTGATCGAGGGGTAGGAAACAAAAATCCAACTTTTAGCAGCTTGGTTGGTTTTGAATCAGTTTTCAAATCTCTTTCCAATGGTGTGGTCAGTTTTGACCTCACTTCAAGGATTCATACAGTTTTACGTGTACTCCCTCTTAAATACGCAGTTTTTGCCTCAAAATTTTTGGTGTCTGTACTTCCTAATCCGTTGGAGCCAAAAAGCCCTAAATTGGAGTGGGGTCATGCTTCATGAGTACCCTTTATTTTCTAGACAAAAACCAAAATCGGTTACCAGATCCGAAATCTTGGGTCGATTAGGTAACCATGACGTTTTAAGTAACCCCCCCCCCCCCCCCCAATTCCCTTCCTGCCCGCACAGTATCTCCCCGTGCGGGGCCATGCGCGGAAAGTGGTTTTCCCTCCTCTTCCCCATCTTGTTGTAATTCAAAATTTATTATGATCTTAATAATCTATCTGTAATCTTTCTATAATCCTATAATCATTCCATAATTTTATAATAATTCTTATAATCTTATAATCATTCTAATTGTAATCTTATTTTTGTGTAGCGGGTATTTGGAATAAAGGAGGCAGGAGAGGTTTCAGGAGGATGTATTCAGGTCAACAGTCTGAGATACACTGAGCGCTTGGTACAGATCTGTTACTAGGATACCAGGGTTGGTCTAGGGAGCATGCGCGGGTGAACGGTAGAAATACCAACTTCATAACATTACTCCCTCTTTTAAAAGAACATAGAGAAAAGGGAATTAATCAATCACAGATGAAGTGTTCCCATTTGGGTTAAATCAGGATTGTACAACGCTGATAAACAGCCTCATTGTGATCAATTGATTCCAACTAACGGAAAAAGGAAAAGCGAAATGCAGTGACCCCATTTGGGTAAGGGTAGGATTTCACAACCTGACCGATCAACCACATTTCACAACTTTAAAGATTTATTTTAAGAAAATGATTCTTCAAGGGCTTGAGCGGTTTGTTGGCGGAGGAGGTGATGTTGCGTCTTGCAGGAACTGAAGAATGTTGAATGTCTGAAATAGAGGAAAATATCTTTGGCCAGTGAATGTTGCTTATGACAGCTGTCTGAACTTAGTGATTTTAGTAACCCTGTGGTGTAAAAGAGAGAACCTGACTAGCTAACCTATCAACACCACTGCAGTAAAAGACTGCTTACTTCTGACAGGACTTAACACTTCAAAATAAACTATCACACTTAACTTTGAACTTAGAAAGACTTGGAGCGTCGACTCAGTTGATTTCAGCACAAGGAAAGAAGAGGTTTGCTATTGTTCTCCAGATTGTTGTCTCTGCTGAGTAGTCGGTGGATGTCGTCTGCTTGTTTATGTTTGGAACATGTGCTATCCGCACGCTGTTGTTCTGCCAATAGCGCTGACGACT
Organism: Glebionis coronaria; assembly: GCA_025667525.1. Classification (NCBI taxonomy): domain Eukaryota; kingdom Viridiplantae; phylum Streptophyta; class Magnoliopsida; order Asterales; family Asteraceae; genus Glebionis; species Glebionis coronaria. The sequence goes on from JANFOE010003017.1 coordinate 14,903, forward strand.
ACTTGTTCATTTGCTAGTTGAGAGAGATTTTGGCGGTTCATTTCGTCCCTCGTAGAAAAGGAATGTGTTCACATTAACCATGTGTTTATTAGGAAAATAGATATTTAAGTAGTTAACAGATGCAAACACAGGTACGTGAAGTAAATGAAGAAAGTAAACATTCAGGTACATGTTCAGGTAAATATGAATGAAATAGTTGATACAATGATTACGAATCAAATTCAGGTGGAGGAGGAATCAGCATCTTGTTTTTCGGATTTAACGGGCACATTTGATTTATGTGGCCGTAACGACGACAGCGATTGCATCGCTTACGCTTCATGGGCTTCTTCAAAACCGGAGTGGACACATCTGGAAACACTTTCACTTGAAGTGTAGAAGCAGGTGATGCTGGGGTAGCCGGCTCCACAGGAAGGTTAGTCGGCTTCTTCTTACGAATGATGAGTTTGACTGTTTTTCCAGGCATGACAGTGCAAACACGTTTAGTAATTAATTTTGGTGCAGGTCGAGATGCTGACTGGTGAATTTCATCGATTTTCGAGCGGAGATCTGGTTCAACTGTGGTTAACCTCAACTCCTCAATTTTCTTCCGGAGATCTGGAGTGTCCGAGGAGGTTGAAGGCACTTCAGCAGCAGGATTTTTCTCGCGATGGTATTTAGTGATGATGCTTTTGATGCTTGAAGTTAGTTTGGCCTTGTCAAAAGAGAATTTTGATTTTGATGACTTTTTGTCTGACATTTTTAAGGACCAAAGACCAGAGGAACTGTTTAATTGCTGTTGCTACGGTGACGACAAACTGAAGATTCTACTGCTAGCTTGATGAGACCAAGACACCAGTTGTAGACTCAAGATGGCCATGGTGAGTCATTGATGACCAGCCAAGCTGCCTGGACACCTTCCACAGGCACTGAGTAACTAGCCAGTTTATCCAGGTGAACGATTCTAGTGAGTTGAGGGTTGTGACAAAACTGGATAGCAGCAATACAATCATTTAACACTTTGATAATTTTGTAGGGACCTTCCCATGGAGTGTCTAATTTTGGGGATTTACCCTTAATTCTTTTTCTGTTGTAGAACCACACAAGTTGTCCAACTTGAAATGGAGCAACAGATGCATGGAGGTCATAGTGCCGTTTCATCCGGAGAGCTGAGTCTTGTAAATTTTCTCTTACTTGATCATGAATGTTGCTGAGAGTTTGTCGGAGCCAAAACGGAAAATGTTCAGGATTAATTTCTTGATTAGTGGTAGGAGGAAGGCCTCGTTTCAAGTCCAAAGGGGTTCGCATAGGAGCTCCAAAAATTACTTCATAGGGTGAGAACTTTGTTGAGGTATGTGGTAAACTCCTATATGCTTGACAAATCAGAGGTAGTGTGTTTGGCCAATTTTTCTTTTCATTCTCAATCATAATTGCAACGTGCTCTTTCAGAGTTCTGACCCACTTCTCAGCTTTGCCATTGGCTGCAGGGTGAGCCATGGAAATGTTACTGGACTGAATTCCATAGATGGTACAAATCTCATGCATTAACTGAGAAGTAAAGCATCTTTCTTGATCAGATAAAATGGCCATGGGTGAACCAAAGACAGAAAAGACATCTCTGATTAGAGCTTGTGCAATTTCAGTGGAAGATTTTGTTTTCAAAGGAATGGCAAAGGGCCAACCAGAAAATGCTTCGACAGCAACCAAAACATAGGTGTACCCCTCTTTTGATGGTGGGTTGATGGGGCCACAAATATCTACGTGCCATTTCCCATGTAACACACCTTCTCTGAAAATTTTGAGTGGGACTTTGGGTCTCTTGTGAAACTTGAATTTGGCACATTTTTCACATTGTGAAACAATGTCATTGACATCTTCTTGCATACCAGGCCAATAAAAGATCTTCTGTAGTGACTGGTAAGTTTTGAGTGCAGCAAAATGATTTCCAGTAGCAGAATTTTCATGGTGTTCAATGACAAACTTACGGATGAATTTTGTTGGCAGAATGAGCTGATATTTTTCCAAGTCGAGATTACCAGATGGATGTTCAAACTTCCTATAGAGTAACCCGTTGTGAACAACCAAAGATTTGAATTGTAGCCACAAGGATCTGGTTTTGGGACTGCAGCCTACAATTTCTTGAAAATCAGGCCTTTTATTTTCTTCAACTGCCATGATGATAAGCATCAAATCAGGATCAAGGAGTTGTGCTTTTCTCATCTCGGTAGGACTGCATTCTGGGTCAGGTTGAACAGAGATCCAGCAGACTGAAATATTTTCTGAAGTAATGGAGTGTTCTTGAAATTCTAATTTTGTACATTTCTTACAGTCTGTGGAACATGGTCTGGATGGTCTGCGAGAAAGAGCATCAGCTTCTGACAAAACACTGCCTTTGATGTAGACCACTTCAAATTTGTAAGGGGCTAAACGACTGAGCCATCTTGCTATGAGTCCAGTTGGTTGTTTGAAATTTCTCAACCACTGTAAAGCAGAATGGTCTGTTTTGACAGTAAAAGGGGCACCAGCAAGATAGTGATGGAAATTTTCTATTGATTCAACTAAAGCCAAAAGTTCACGGTGAGTAACACAATAATTTCTTTGAGCTGCATTGAGACTCTTAGACCAGTATGCCAAAACAACTTCTTTACCATCTTGCTCTTGTTTCAAAACAGATCCAATGCCTGTAAGACTGGCATCGCAGTAGAGAATGAACTTGCCTTTTGAAATGTCAGGTGAGCCAAGGAAAGGTGCTGTAGTGAGAAGCTTCTTGAGTTCATTAAAACTCTTCTCACATGACTCATCCCAAACAAAGGCTTTGTCCTTGTGAAGTAAGGCATACAACGGAGAGGCAGTTGTAGCCATGTGTGGATTGAATTTAGAGTAGTAACCAATCATTCCTAACCAGGTTCGAACTTCTTTGGCATCTTTAGGTGTTGGCCAGTTGGTTATTTTGTCAACCTTCTTGGATGTGGTACCAATGCCAGAGTTTGATAAGGCATGGCCCAAATACTCGACTGAGTCTTGAAAGATAAAGCACTTCTTTGCTTTCAAGAAGAAACCTGATGCTCGAACACGATTAAAGAGAGCTTCCAGGCGTTGTAACATCTCTTCAAAGGTGTCACCAGCAATACAAATGTCATCCAGGTAAACACAGCTATTAGGACCGACATCATTATCAGGATTTGGATTAGTGCCTTTTCTCATTATTCTGTCAGTGACTTGTTGAAATATTCCAGGTGCAGCAGATAAACCAAAACTCAATCTAGTCCACTCTAGATGTCGAGCAGGAAGACCCAAATCTTCAGGAAGAATTACTGCTGTCTTTGGAATGTCACTTTCATGGATTAGAAGGTTATGATAACCGTGAGCCAAATCAAAGGTATGGTAAATCTTGTGTCCAGCTAATTTCTGAATCAATTCTGCTGTTAGAGGTATTGGAATGGCCGGTACTTTAGTAATGTGGTTCAGAGCTCGATAATCTATACATACTCTCACTTCCCCTGTGTTTTTAGGGACACAGAGAATAGGTGAAGCCCATTAAGACTGGCTGGGTCGTACAGCACCACATTCTAAGTACTTCAGAAAAGTTTCATAAACGGCTTGACGGTAATGAAGTGGAATGGGTCGAGCTTGCATTTTAATAGGTGGATGGTCTCCAGTGTCAATTGTGAACTTGACCCATGGACAACAACCGAAAGTTGTGTTGTCCTTAGCGAAAACATCATGGTGCTTCTTTAAAAGATCTTCTACCTTTGTGGACTCTTCCGAATTTAGATTTTTACACCTTTTGACAAGATCCTGAAGATCTTCTGGCAATGGAGTGTCCGAAGGGAGTGGAGACGAATCAGGAATTTTGTAGTCAACTTCAATGTTGAAGACACATCTATTGAGACCTGGATTTTCTGTAGAATTTTGAACGGTTGATCTGTGGACTTTTGCTGGGCCTTCTTGAGGTAATTCATACTCTTTAATTTCATTGATTGGCTGATTGTAATCAGTTGGATCGAGGAGATAGATTTCTGCAATAACTGTGGATTTTGATATTTTGACATGATGATAACTTGCGTTGAAAATGTTTAGTTCCAGGGGAGCAGAGATGCAGGGAACGACTCCAGACATCACCAGGACATCAGGATCCAGAGACGCTTTGTGGGCTGTCATTGGACGGGACACCAGTCCAAGTTTAAGAGCTTTCTCATCGTCTGGCGGCAGTAGCTGTAAGCAATGATTAGTAGCATTATTTATGGAATCTTTGTTTTTATTATTTTTGTTAGTGTGCACACTCGATTCCAATTTACCTTTTTGTTTAGGTGCTACATCTGTTTGAAAAAGAGTTTGAATTTTGGTATCAGCCATTGGTGCCAGAGTCAGATTTCTATGAGCCCGTGCCACATAGTACACAAGACCAGCTTGGAATTTACCAATGCTAGGCGAGTGAACCATGGTGCAAGGAACTTCATGTGGCTCATCTAATAGTTCTTGTGGAGACAACCTTCTAATGGTGAGTTTGCGTCTTGCACTTTCCACTGCTATGTCAAAATAATCCAAAAAGTCATTGCCAAGAAGACAATCATCTTCAATATCTCCTTCATATGTAGGGAATTGTAATTTTAGTCCACCAAAGTTGAAATCCATTAATTTTGGTCCATATAATTTTCCTGTTCCAGGTGTTACTCCTTTTACTCGTAATTTTGAAAGAGGCAAAGATGTTCCAAGACGACCTCTTTTAACAATTGTAATCACAGCGCCAGAATCAACTACTGAGTTACAATTGACACTATTAATAGTGCATTTCACCATGGGACTTCCAGGTGTTGGGAAATCTTGTGGTCCAAGGGAAACGTTTGCTGCGGTCTTGACCACACTAGATGCAGCTACTCCTAGTTTCCCTGTGTGGAGTTTCCATTTCCATTGCCGTTACCATTGCCATTGCTGTTACCGTTGCCATTGCCATTTCCAGTGGGTGCAGCCGGTGGTGTCATACACTGCCTGAGCAAAGCTTGCACATTATTGGCTGCAGGCTGATTTTGCCACGAGAGACCAGCGTGGTAAAACTGGGGCGGATACAGTGGAAATCCCATTCCTTGTTGCTGGTTTCGCTGGTTTTGCGGGTTGAACCAACAGTTCTGAGGTGAGTGACCACGTCTGCCACAAGTACAAGGTTGGCTATTGTTGTTGTTATTCCAGTTGTGGTTGTTGTTCCAGCCACCTCTACCGCCACGACTTCCACGACCACCACGGGAACCACGGCCGCGCCCTCGGCCACGTCCACGGTTGTCGCTTCCAGACGGCTGTTCAGTGGAAGTAGACGGGTTGGAGCTGGAGCTGGAGCCACTGCCATTAGGGTTGTTGGAGTTGGTCGGGAAAACCATCTGAACTTTAGCTTGTTTAGCCGATGATTCTTCCTTTTCCTCCCTCTCTTCGACTGTAGCTTGGTGAGCACGCTTGTTGGCAGTTTTTCCAGTAGGTGGCAGAATAGTGTTGCCCTGAATGGCGGCATTGGTAGCTGCCGTGAGACTGGGAAAAGTCTGGAAAGCTATGGAGCTCCTCGTTGATTCGGACTTCAGACCTTTCACAAAAGCTTGTACTTTAAGCTGGGTAAGGTCATTCGTCGGCATCGTTGGGTAGGCCAGAGTGGCTCTTGTCTCAACTCGTCTCGAGAAGTCTTGGAGGGACTCTTCATCGTCTTGTTTCAGGGTTTGGAATTGGTTAAGACGCTCCCAAATAGTGACGGTATGGCCATAAGTACGCTGTAGGGCTTCGTTCAGAACATGGAATGGCGCATCTTCTCGCAAGTGAGGCATGCACTGAAGAATCTGCACAGCCTTTCCAGTGAGTGCATTGAGCAACTCGTCTCTCTTACGCTCTGGAGTCCAACCATTGTTACGGGCTACATTATTGAATTGGACTTCATAAATGTAGTAGTCGTATGAGCCATCAAATGTCTTGAGTTTCATGGATTTAGTAGTAGTAGTTGGTGGTCTAACCGGGACATATTCCTCTTCCTCAGTCACAGGAACATACGTCTCACGAGCGCCGAAATTCATTTGTTGCAGGTTTTCCACAAGAGCACCAAACGTGGATTGAATGGAAGACTCGAGTGTTTGCTGGAGTCTATCCGCAATCATTTGAATGGCGTCCACACCAACCACATTGTTTGGATTGAAGGGACCTTGGTCATCGTTCGCACCGGGACCTGGACCGCCTGTATTGCCTGCTGCGGGAACTGATCCTTGGTCGTCGTTGTCTCGATTGGACCCTTGGTCAAGAGACCCTTGGTCATCGAGGCCTTGATCGTACCCTTGATCATGCTCACCGAGAGGCCTTACGTAGCGTCCTTGTCCACCGGGACCACGAGACCCTCGTCGCCTACGTCGGTCGCTCATAACGACTTCCCAATAAAGAACTTACTTCCAATAAGTTGTTTTCTTTGGTTGATTGGTCAGGCGTGAAGAGAGGTCAAAACCAGGGGAATAGCCGAATCGTTGCCGGGATCAGACAGAGGGAATGCCAAGTCGGGTGCCGGAATCAGGTCAGGGGGAATGCCGGGTCAAAAGCCAGGAATCAGGATAATCAGGAACGCTTTTCACCTTCACTTCTTCTCTCCCTGTCCGAATTACCGCTGCCACCACTTTTGTGTAGCGGGTATTTGGAATAAAGGAGGCAGGAGAGGTTTCAGGAGGATGTATTCAGGTCAACAGTCTGAGATACACTGAGCGCTTGGTACAGATCTGTTACTAGGATACCAGGGGTTGGTCTAGGGAGCATGCGCGGGTGAACGGTAGAAATACCAACTTCATAACATTATTATCATTCTTGTAATCTTATAATCATTCTTATAATCTTAAATTCATTCTTATAATCTTATAATCATTCTTATAATCTTATAATTATTCTTATAATCTTATAATCACGCTATAATCCTCATAATCTAAACTCAAAAGTACACGGCTGAGGCGAGTTGTAGACCCCTCGGGCAAACACAAACAACATCAACAATAATATTGGGCGCTGAGGGATTGACTTTCGCACTGAAGTCGCTTTGTATTCGCGTTACCCCCTCCCGCGACAATACTGCGCCAGGCAAGGCAGGACCTGTCTCTTCCCAACAATACCGGACTACCGTAACCGGCCGCTATGCCCGCCTTTATCTTGTACTCTACGCAGCTAAATATGAAAGAAAATTAGAACATAGACCTATTTTTAAATTCTTATCATCTGCTTTCAAGATACAAATTTGTCTGAGATGTGTACAAGGACAAATCTTGCCTGGATATAAAACTTAACGGTAGTCATTTAGTGTGCGCGAAAGCAATAGGTCACCTTGCATAAGATAATGTCCTGTATCGATTCCGTTAAGTGCTGACGTCTGCGAGCAAAACGTCGCTGTTGCCGCACTCTGCCTGCGGTGAGTGCGGGCGACGCGGCACAACCCGGCCGCCTAAAGTACGAGGTGCGGCCGTACTGGAAGAGTCATGAGGATGCTTGCGGGCGGCCTCAATTATTGGCGACGCTCGCGTGCAAGTGCACGGCTCGTTAGGGCGTCCTACTTTTTTTTTCGAAGTCCGAATGTTTTTCTGTGCCCAAGCTTTTTAGATTCTTTATCGAAAATAAAAGTTTTTGTTTCCCGGCGATTACCTGATTTTACAAAATTGATAAATGCGCAATGGCCTCAAAGTTTTGGGGTTGTGGCGGACCGGGTGGAAAGATCTGCACTTCGAATTACATTAGAAAAATGTAGCTGGTCCCTTTTTAAAACAAGAGTACGAGCACATCGTGCTTGCTGACAAAGTGTTGATGCAGTGCAACCGAACATGCAATTTTTCTTTACAAACAAAGCAGAGAGTAACTATATATTGCATTGTGCACTTTGACTGTAGACGCTTACAATTAAACTGCAAAGAAATCACGGTCATCCACAGTTGTACTGCAGTCTATCTAAAAACTAGGTAGATGTACGCCAGACCACGTCTCGCGTAACAGGCTTCGCGATATCTCACGAAACACTGTTGCGCTGCGACGCGCCTGGCATACATCTACCTAGGCCTGCGGCGCTGACACCCGAGTCGGGCCAAAGTCGTGAGTAGGCACTCGGCCCCAAGAGTCACAAATTTTGTTCTTCAGGGTTTTATTTTTACGAGTTACCCTACCAGAGACCAACAAACATCTCAGAAAAAACCTAGAAATGTTTTGCGGTCATTTTCGTGTTGAAAACTCCCTCTGGTGCCTAAACGGTTAAAGATAGAGCCAAATGGACGAAATTTTCGCCCAGAGGGCTCTACTTTGATGAGTTACCCCTTAGGGAACTGTAAAAATATATATATTTTTTTTAAATGTCATTTTGGGGACCTGTGCTTTTCGATTTTTTAAAAATCCAATTTTTGAGCTAGAATGCTCTTCTTCGAACTCGATCTGTCTTTTTATGACACAAAACGACCCTGAAAATCCCAGGTCGCTAGCTCAATTCGTTCTCGAGTTATCGTGCGGACAGACAAACACACACACAGACAGACAGACAGACAGACAGACAGACAGACAGACGCGAAACTTTTTGATCATCACTGGAGTAATAGGCTTCGCTAATCGCTCAGCCAATAACATATAAAGATTTGGGACAGTGTTCTGTTAAACTGCAGTTTTGGGATTAGTTTCGCGCACTCTCTCTATAGAGAAGTGTTGTTCGACCTACACGTTGTTTGTGTTTCGGAGTATTTATAAACTTAAGTTTCAAATGCTTGTAAAAGAGTAGTGTTCAGAAGTCAGTTTAAAACATTTTTTGACCCATTCTGGCTCGTCTTCCTCCTTCCTCTTCGCTGATTCACCTTACAGATATTTTCTCATTATTGTTACACTGGTTTTACCTTGGATTCTGGCGGGAGTTGAACCCTGGACCTCGGAGGTGGGAGCGCGGTACGCAAACACTGAGCCACTGCGACACAATAAATGTGGTGCTGCGGTAAGGGTTCCACGCATTCCAGTGCGCTGGCCTACTAATCTAACTACAGTTTCATTACAGTTTCTCTATAATTTACCTGTTGGGGTATGGGGTTTCTCAGTCTTGTCAGTATTTTTTCGTGAGTAAAACTGTCTGTATAATCACATTCCCGTCCCCTGTTCGAATTCATAAGTTCCTGGCCTTTGCTTCTTATTAGTGAGTGACTCGTAACCAGGTAGCAACCCGCCTGCTGCTGAACCCCGCCAAGAGACACATTTTGACAGCTGGACGGAAATGAGTAAAGACCAGTGGTTGTCTCTCGGAAGCGCGCACCTAGGCTAGGAAACGTAGAGCTCCATCGAACCGGAAATCAAAAAAACATATCTCACACATATATTAATGAGGCGACGAGGGACTATTATCGGTAAAAGTTAAAAATATACTTTGAGCGTAGGCCTACGATTACCTACAAGGTAGATGTAGACCAGTCCACGTCTCGCGTAACAGGCTTCGCGATATCCAACGAAACACTGTTCCGCTGCGACGCGCCTGGCATACATCTATCTTGGCCTGCGGCGCTGACAACCGAGCCGGGTAGTTCGGAAATGTACACAAAGATACGGGCCTACTAGTACGGGGGTTAGCTCTTGTGTGCTAGATCGCCTAGAAAGGTTGCTCAGTTTTATTGAAACATCTTGTTGAAGTTTTTAATTTAGAATATGTGAAATTGTTCAATGATTATCTAAAACCAAAATATCACCATTTGGTATATTATGATCAAATTCTTTTGGAATTAGGGCCATTTCCAAACTTTTCTGTGGATCGCTATGAAGCAAAGCACCAACCGGCCAAAGAGTATGCTAAAAATAGTAAAAATCGAAGAAACATTGCATATTCAATTGCCCTCAAGGACCAGCTTCATTTTGCAGAGAGGCTTTTTCTTTAAAAAGGACTTGAAAATGAAATTGAATTAGGTGTTCTCAAGCTGAATGTGTTACCACTCTTTTTTCCTCCAAATTTTAATGAATCTGTCATGTATTTTTATGTTGTTTTCAATGGCATTGTGTTTTAATTGAGAATTAACAGGACTTGCCTATATTTGGACTGATTAATTCAGTATTCGTTAATGCAAATCAAGAAGTATGCCTTTTCTATGAATGCCGAGAAACTGTTGAATTTTCAGTCCATTATCATGCTTATGAAGTAAGGCCGGCTCTGTGCAATGAAAAGGCCATTGTTTATTCGTCAGTTGATCCATTCCTTGTATACTATTGTATGTCGTCCAAACGAACGTGTTTTGTAACATTGCATCATGCCTTGTAATATATAACGATAATAAATACACTATTGTTACTATTGAAATTTATTTTATCATAATTATTTCCCCAACTTTCATTAAAATGACAAAAATACTATCTACAGCAACTCGAATAATAATGTTGCAGCTAAAAAGACAGTAGTTAGTGGATCACCATCATTACATAGAGATGTTTGTTTCACTGAACCAGTTACTTTTGCTGACAAAGACACTGCAGCAACTATAGTTCGGAGAAGTACAGTGCCCAATTACACTGTTTCGTAGACCAACTCCACCTTAATACAACGTTCCTCCCTTTCCAACTTCAATCAATTACGTCTGTATTTTGATCAAGGACACATGTGTACTTCAAATAAAGACATGAAGTGGCCGAGGGAACGACCTTCGTTTCTAATCCAACGACATTCTCCAACGGCTTGGTTCAACGACAGGCTACACCAACATGTGTTCTTGAAGCCATTCCAAGAACAAAATGTTGTTGGAGCTGCAACTCCCGTCGTTGGTACAACGATTCTTTTTTTTTGCGTGTACTACCTCACATGTTACCACAATCGTTGTAACTTGCGAACCCAGTGGTGCCACACGCGTCTCACCAAGGCGGCTGACATCTGATCGCGTTTAGTAAACCTTATAGAAGGTTTTCACGGCTAAAGTCGATCAAAGCAGTGCATTAACGGGCGCAAATAACCGATAATCTACAGGCGCGGGGTTAGAAACGAGGCAGCCCAGCCGTTTACCATGCGCGTCCCCGGCGGCCGCCCGGCGGCTCGGGCGCGGCCAACTGCCTGCACTTCTTTGATGCACCTTTTAACGTATTTCGTGACTTCGGATCGGTACAAACGTGTGTACCGCTGGAAAGAGGAGAGTTCAAGCTTTATCGTAGTGCCCTTCAATTTTGATTTCGTCGACACACAACCGATAAAATGTGTTTTTATCGAAATCTGAGGTAGGCCGGAGCCGCCAACGAAACACAAACGAGTCAAATTTTCGTCCATTTAGAGGGCTTTCACCCTACAACATTCTCGCTATGAAAAAAAGATCCCAAATTTAGCAACCGAATAGGCTACGTGCCTTGCCTCTCCGATCAATATACTATTAGCATTATAACAAAGTGAAAATGTGAGGACGGACGCCATATTGCTTTCCGCGATTCTTTTCAAATTTTAACCATACTGACGTGCACGATCTGACACAACCCCTACCCTATCCCAAGGGAAATTTCATAGGCTTTCCAGCCCTGTGCACTGTTTCCAACGAAAATATTGCCAAATAGGTTAAAATGTGTTCCTTTCTCGCCGGTGCAGCGGTGTCGTCGAGAGACACCTCGACAAAGGTTTCGTTCAAACATCAAAGTTACTCACCAATTAGACGAAAAGACCACTGTTCCTGATAGAGAAAGATACAATGCGTGCTAATATCCACTCGTCTTTGTATCAAATTACGACCAGCAGCAACAATATCACCGAATCTAAACTTGTGTTCAAGCGGCCAGCCAGCAGAGAGCACCACCCGAGAGACGCACACGGCCGGTATGAGAAATACAGCGTTCGGCTCAGAATCGACGTTCCGTTGTGCACGAGCAGTAACACTTTGGCTCAGTTGGCTGCTTGGTCGATAAACAACAGGTGGTTTTGCATTCAAATCAGTTGTGGGATAAATCGCTACAACTTCATGCATGTCATGGGTGATACCTTGCATCATAAAAACAAGAACTTTCTTTGCCTTTTCCTTTTCCACTTCCATTTCTTCGCCTTGGAGGTGAGCTTCTAGTTGTTCAACACTCGTCTCAACATCACTCTTGCTAGAAAACCCAACAATTTCACCAGTTCTTGTTACTACCAACCCCTGATGTATTGTAATCTCATCAAATAAAAGAGTACAATATTTTTCATGGTCTTCTATATTAGTCTCTTGTAATTTTTTCACCAACAAATCCAAAACTTTATCTTGAACGCCATCTTTTGCTTTAGTGAAATGAGTAAAATCAAATAAACGTCTTTGTAAAGGCAGTCTGAGTATTCCACTTTCGTGTAAATAATCGTATGTAGATGGAGATTGCATCTGAATATGCAGCGCTATTTTAACCATCATTGGTGACCATCTAACGGAACGTGGATAATGTTGTCTGAAAATAGCCTTGAGCTGCTCACCCTAGAACATTTTCTGGATGCCAGTCATTTTAGAAACATTATTTTTAAATATTTTACGTAAATCTTTACTTTCGCTCGTCCCCTCAAGTAAGCGCGTATCTATTGTGTGCGTTTCAGAAAGTACTCACTCGCTGGGTACGATTTAGAAAGCACGCAACTCTTGGGCACGTGTCAAAAACTACGCAAGTCGATTTTTTCACAAGGCGAGATTTTTAGCTCATCCCGTGTAAAATCAAATCCTCTATCAAAAGAACAAAAAATCTCGACTTGTGAAAAGAATCGACTTGCGTAGTTTCTGACAGGTGCCCAAGAGATGCGTGCTTTCTAAATCGTACCCAGCGAGTGAGTACTTTCTGAAACGCACACAATAGATACGCGTTTACTTGAGGGGACCGGAGTGGCTCGCCAGCGCCGACGTAGGTCACAAGCGCTACAGACCGCAAGCGCTACCGCTCACAAGCGCTACAGCTCACGACTGCTACGGGTCGCAAGCGCTACGGGTCATAAGCGCTACAGCTCGCAACCGCTACGGGTCACAAGTGCTACAGCGGGAATCCGAGTGATAGGCGGAACTGACTGTAGACAGGGCTGCGAGCGAGATCAAGCCGTCGATCTCGACGTGTATGAGAAATAGGCAATGCGCTGCTCTTTCAGAGAGCCTCGTTGTGGAAGCGGTGTCATGTAAAACAGTTTGACAACAATCGGTGATTTTTTGCCGTGCTAAATAGTAAATTGGCTGTAAGACAAATACACTAGGTAGATGTACGCCAGACCACGTCTCGCGTAACAGGCCTCGCGATATCTCACAAAACACTGTTACGCTGCAACGCGCCTGGCATACATCTACCTAGGCCTGCGGCGATGACACCCAAGTCGGGAAGCGCAAAACTGTAAACAAAGATACGGGTCTCCGGCCCGCCAACTTCCCGTCACTTCAAAAAAGCATGCAGAGTTGTACATTTTTTCGCTTATTTTCGTCAAAAACTCCCTGTGGCACCTAAACGGTTACCGATAGAGCCAAACGGACGACGTTTTCGCTCAGAGGGCTCTACTTTGATGAGTTACCCCTTAGAAAACATAATAACACTTACAGACTGGAAAAGTAAACAAGCAGGCCCGCCCTTCCACCAAACGAAGTTGCCAGCTCCGCTTCGCTCCGCCGGCAATTACGTTCGGCAGGGGTCGGGCCTGCTTGGCCTGCCGGTGGCAATGGTCGGGCCTGCTGCCCGACCTCTTCTGTTGCGCGATTTGCTGAAGAACATGATCGAATGATGTAGCAAGCCTTCGGCCCGCTTAAACCCGTCGTCTTTGAGTTTGCCCCAAAGACTCGAGAAAGGGATGTAACGGTGAAGCACCGCGACTACAACCCACCCTTCTGCTTAGAAAACGTTTTTGGGGGGTAGGGGGAGAGTTTCTTTCATATTTTGCGTTTTTAAGGCCTTTATTACAACTTATTGTTCACTATGGCAATTTTTAGCTTCTTTTCGTCAAAACAGACCCTGTAGCGCCTAAACAGTTAGAGATAAAGCAACACGGACGAAATTTTCACCCGAAGGGCTCTACTTTGACGAGTTACCACTGAGGAGAACATTTAAAAAAGTTCCTTTTTGTGAGATTTTTTGAACCTTGGATACCCCCATTCACACCCTTAGGGGTGGTTGCCAGGATTTGCCGTAGGCGTTTCGTTCTCTAGAAGTGGACCTTAAGATACCCTGAAAATTTCAAGTCTGTAGCACATCTCCTTCTAGTGGAACAGACAGACAGACACACAGACACACACGAGGTCGTTTGTATAAGCCCGCTAGATAGGTTTTTCAAAGCAGAAGGGTGGGCTAAAAAGAACAATGAATTATATTTTGTTGTTTGTTGCAACTCTCAGTCTCTTTCGCTGTGCCTAAAATAAATAATACAATCCCATAACTCACTTTATCTGCCTGGATGGTTTTATTTAGACAAGTGGACTGGGAAGTCTTTTTAATCGTGCTTCGTTTTGACAGGACTCACTTTGGGACACTTCGGCATCGAATTGAGAGAGATTTCGGAGTGACTTTTGACTGACGAGGCGCTTAGCCTATCGTGGATATTTCTGTATATTGCTGTTTTGTCTCTCTTTCTTCCCTTTTTTCACCCTGAAAAGATCAGTATTCCTTTCTGTTTTGTTTTTGTTTTGAAGAGTGATCGAAAAGCATTTAAGAGGCTTTTGACTAGAAGGCAAGGAAACTTGTAGCCAAAAGAACTCGCCTTGAGGAGTTGAGGAATGCTGTGCACAGGGGCCAGCAGAATGACTCAGATCAGGATCAGGATACTTCTGACAACGAGGACAGTCCACGACAACAGTGGCAGTCCCCAGTCTGACAACAGTAACAGTCCCCAGTCTGACAACAGTGATGACAGTCCTCCATCGGACAACAGTGATGATAGTCCTCCGTCTGACAACAGTGATGACAGTTCTCCATCTGACAATGACAGTCCTCCCTCTGACAATGACGACGGTCCTCCCTCTGACAATGACGATGGTCCTCCCTCTGACAATGATGACGTTGGTCCTCCCTCTGACAATGGTTATAGTGACAGTTCAGCCTCTGAATTCAATGGTGCAAATCATAGTGGTACTGACATAGAGAGCGAGTCAGAGGCTAGCAGTGAAGATGATAATGGTCTATTGGTTTTTGAAAATAATGAAGAGCTAGGAGAGCATATTAAAAATCAGCTGAGACAATGGGCCCTTGATGGTGGCGTCATGTCAATGCGGAAGCTGGACAAGCTGCTACGTTGACTCCACAGACCATTTCCAAATGTACCTCAAAGTTATAAAAGTCTGCTGAACACCCCCATTAATGTTGAAGTGGTTGACCTAAATGGTTTGAAGATGTGGTACAAAGGTATACAAGCCAACCTTTCCACTTTACCTTTGGATGAATGTGTTAGTATCCACAACTCTATAATTATTGACATAGGTGCAGATGGTTTACCACTTTTCAAGAGGTCCCAATAAAGTTTTGGGTTGTGTTGGGAAGATTAGCTCATACTAAAAATAAACCTTTTATAATTGCCATCATCTTTGGCGGAAGAGATCCCACTACCCAAGAATTGTGCAATCTTTTAGCTAATGAAGTACAAGTTTTGGAAAATACTGGTTTCAAATACAGAGATGTTTATATTGGGTTCAAAATTAGGCATTACATTACATATGTGATGCCCCCGCCAGGGCCAAGATGAAATGTATTATAGAACATGTCGGTTACTATGCTTGTGAAAAGTGTGTTGTAGTGGGAGAGTATATTGATGAGAGAATGACATACATCAATATTGAAGCGGAGTTACGGACTGATGAGTCATTTCGCTTGCGGCGCAATTCACAACATCACACTGGTGTATCCCCTATGGAGAGAACCAACTAGAGTCCTGTGTCTCAGTTCCGACTGGATACGCTCCATTTAGTCTATCTTGGTGTTTACAAAAGACTGATCACTGCGTGGATGAAGTGGAATGGAGTATGGAAACTACCTCTGAACACTAAACGTACCATTTCTAATGACCTAATTGCTCTCGTGCCATCTTGCCCATCCGACTTCAATAGGAAACCAAGACCTCTAACTGAGTTACACGGTGGTGACCAACTGTCCTAAACAAATCAGAATTTACATTATTCGATCCATGCTCTCCAAAGTCACCACGCATTTTTATGATGGTTTGATAATTTTCTTTAAGAATGTGCGTGGAGTGGAAGGGAGCGTTAAGCATATCATGTTGTTGTTTACAATTGGTCAGCGGCAATCAACAAGGGCTTGTCTCATCATTACTCTACTCCGGAACAGGTTTACTATTGCTGGCCCGAGTTAAATACATTGTTTTTATTTCTAAGCTCTGTAGCATCTCTAAGAAACAAATGTGTAAACAATATCAAAAGATAAGGAGATGTTAACATAAGTTAAACAATTGGCTCAGACAGCTAACCTCACAGTTTGTGGTAAACTTTGTTGTGAAGTAACAAGCGACAAACATAAAATACCGTCAATGGCTAGCATGGCAAAAGTTTTAATTTATAATTAAAAAGTCCACACAAGTCAAGGGTCACTTTAACCTCACTTTCATAGGCTAGCATAGAACTATTGTTTAAAACTAAGAAATTGACTTTGGTCATGGCATTTCTTGTTGCCAAGTATAAATTATTTATGGCTCTTTTCGACACTTTTAAGGGACGGCTTGATCTACGAGTCAATATCACCGAAATCCAAATGATTTGATTGAAAAGGGAAAGCAAAGGGACGGCAGGGGGTGAGCGGAAGGAGGAGAGGAGGGTTAGAGTAGACCAAGAAGAACTTTTTGTGAAAATGTTGAAGTTTACATTGCCCATCTCGTGCCAATCCATAAAAAACGCTCTCAAAAAAAATTTCAGCCAGATCGGACAATATTTGACCCTCCCGAAGTGGGTTCAAAGTTAACATTAGTTTCTTATGGGTCATCGGGCCAAAACGTTACACATTTGACCTGTGGCTCAAACTATCAATCGTAGACAAAGGCCGTTATCAAAAACGTGATCTACGCTAAAAACCGAGTCAGACGACATGCCGCTTGTCAAAATCCCTCATCTCGTTTAGATTTTAAAATTTGATAAAACAACTAAAAGTAACACATTTTAACGAAACAAGCAGGCCCGCCCTTCCGCCAAACGAAGTTGCCAGCTTCGCTTCGCTGCGCCGGCAACTCCGTTCGGCAGGGGCCGGGCCTGCTTGGCCTGCCGGCGGCGATGGTCGGGCCTGCGGCCCGACCATTTCTGTCACGCGATTTGCTGTAGAACATAATCAAATGATGTAACGGGCCTTCGGCCCGCAAAGCCCGTCGTCCTTAAAATTTGCCCCGTAGACACGAGAAAGGGATGTAACGGTGAAACACCGCGACTACAACCCACCCTTCTGCTTAGAAAACGTTTTTTGGGCTGGGGGGAGGGAGTTTCTTACCTCTTACGGTTTAGGGCCTTCTTTTACATTTAATTGTTCACTACAGCAATTTTTAACTTATTTGCGTCAAACAAGACCCTCTAGCGCCTAAACGGTTAGAGATAGAGCCAAACGGACGAAATTTTCGCCCAAAGGGCTCTACTTTTGCAAGTTACCCCTTAGGAGACCATCTAATATTTTCTAAAACTAATTTGTTTATTTTTGGGCCTCTTTTGTGATAGAAACTCCCTCTAGCGCCTAAACGGTGAGAGATAGAGCAAAACGGACGAAATTTTCGCCCAAAGGGCTCTACTTTGACGAGTTACCCCTTAGGAACTCATAAAAAAAATATTTTTTTCTGACTTTTTTGACCTACCCCCTTTTCTTTGATACCCCCTTTCAGCCCCTTAGGGTTGGTTGCCAGGATTTGCCGTAGGCGTTTCGTTTTCTAGGAGTGAACCTTAAGATACCCTGAAAATTTGAAGTCTCTAGCACATCTCCTTCTAGTGGAACAGACAGACAGACACACAGACAGACAGACAGACACACAGACAGACAGACAGACACACACGAGGTCGTTTGCATAAGCCCGCTGGATAGCTTTTTCAAAGCAGAAGGGCGGGCTAAAAACGATAATTTTTTTTACTGAACGCGGGGACGGATTTTGACAAGCGGCATGTCGTCTGACTCGGTTTTAAGCGTTGATTACGTTTTTGATAACGGCCTTTGTCTACGATTGATAGTTTGAGCCACAGGCCAAATGTGTAACGTTTTGGCCCGCTGACGCACAAGAAACTAATGTTAACTTTGCACCCACTTCGGGAGGGTCAAATATTGTCCGATCTGGCTGAAATTTTTTTTGAGAGCGTTTTTTATGGATTGGCACGAGATGGACAATGTGAACTTCAACATTTTAACAAAAAGTTTTTCTTGGTCTACTCTAGAGGAGGGTAGTAACAACACAATCAACAACATCAACAACAAGCACCGGCCGACTATCTACAGTTCTGAGTGTTAGTAATCGAGCAGGTGTTAAACACAGGTCGGCTTGTTGAGAAGCTAGAGTCAACATGGCCGTCAGAAACTTATTTTACTTGTGTGTTGCAAGAAGTAGTATATTGATTTCTTTTTATTTTGAAGTCTGGTTGAGAGAGTTGCCTTGCGTCAACGCTCAATGTCATCTACGCCAAGTCGAGTACGGATAACAAACCATAAACCTGATTTAGTGCACTGTGAATTTTGGGTGGTTATTTTGACAAGCAGAAGACCCTGCGCTGGCAGAGGCACAACAAAGAGTAGAATAAATAGGATCAGTGCTCTCAAATTTGCATCTGAGGAGTAGAGGAAAGTTAGACAGTGACTTTTTTAGACTTTGGTGAGTAAAAGAAACCACCTCACCCTCCTGAAAGTGGTGCTCGACTGGTCACTGATAAATTTTAGTGGAATTAAGGATCTATATTGTATCTAATTGGTCTCAACCTTTCAATTTAATAATTTTTATCCAACATCATCCTCTGACAGTATTATTAATGTATTTTATTTTATGTGAACTTCGTTAAAATTTAAATACATTATCATACTGTAGCTTATTGCCGTTCAAAAAGGGAGCATCTGGGAATCATAGGTGCGAGGCCAAACTTATCTTGCACATTTTTATCATGGATGCCTCTTTTGCAGTAATTTACGTAATTTTCTTTGGGAAGCCGCTGATTTATTTTCCACGAAGAAAAGTAACTAGGATGACAGACAAATTGTCCCTAGGGTATGGACATTAGGGTTCAATCCAAAGTCTCAAATTGTGTTCTAATCAGTTACAATCTTGTCCAGTAGTGACCACAAATTTGTCCATTAGCTTCACACGTACAGTTGTCCATAAAATTGGACAATTTTGTAACTGGCAAGTTACGCGTACAGAAGTCCAGAGCTCAGTTACAAATTTGTACGGAGCAAGTTACAAAAATGTCCATGGCATTTAGAGTGTATATACATTTATCGTAACGATACAGATTCGATACCACAATAGAGGAGACCGTGCAGGGTCGTAAAACGATATCGATACGGTATCGTTTTACTGGTTTTTGTCGATATCGTAAACCTGTCATTATCAAGAACATTTTTCTATCGTTTACGACACCCGTTTCGACATAACAACGATATCGATGTGTCGATGTCGTTACGATACCGTTACGACACATCGTTTTTTACTGGGTTTAGAGCTATGTTGGCAGCAGTGTACGCATTCGACGAGCTTGTCGGGAGGATTCAAATGTTTCCCGGCAAAAGTGAAAAGTCTTAAGAGTCCGAAAAGTCACTTGGGAGCCAAAATAGCTTTTCTAGGCCAAATTTTACTGAACGTTGTCTGGGTACTACAAATGACGTAAAGGGTTAAGAGACCATCCAATATTTTCGCAAATAAATACATTTATTTTTGGGGCCACTTTGGTAAGAGAAACTCCCTCTAGCGCCTAAACGGTAAAAGATAGGGCCAAACGGACGAAATTTTGGTCCTAAGGACTCTACTTTCATAAATTACCCCTTAGGAGACAGTAAAAAAAATATTTCTAGCACGCCCTTCTGCTTTGGAAAAGCTATCCAGCGGGCTTATTCAAACGTCTGTGTATCTGTTTGTCTGTGTGTCTGTCTGTGAGTCTGTCTGTCTGCTCCACTAGAAGAAGATGTGCTAGAGACCTGAAATTTTTAGGGTACACTGTTAACAAAATTTCATTACATTTTAATAACATTTATATGAAGCTATTTTCATTACAATTTCATTACAATGTTATTAAATTTTCATTACAATTGAGTAATGAAGTTTCATAACTCATGTTATTAAAAAATTGACAACTTTCTAAAAGAAATTTGTTTTGCTCTAACCCATATGGCATCTACTCCTCAACCAACTAACGGATTTTACAGGCCGTAACCATAGCAGTTTACCGTACCTTACCGAGAGTTGAACCCGGAACCCTCGGGTTGGAATACCCTCGCCTTTGACCACTCGGCCACGAGCATTACCTGAGAGTGGTCGAGCTGTAACGTTGGTCTTATGCCACTACTGGCAGGGAGGAGTTTCCTTACTGTTTAATAAACATGTAATGAAAATTTAATAACCTTGTTATGAAAATGTCATAAAATGCACTGAAAAGGGGCGTGTAATGAAATTTCAATAGCGTGTAATGAAATTGCCATTAAATTTAATAACATTGTTCTTAAATTAGGAGAGTCATTAAATTTCATGACAAATTTATTAAAATTAATGTTTATTGCGTAATGAAATTTAAAACATTTGTAACAGTGTATCTAAAGGCTCACCCCTAGAGAACGAAACGCCTACGGCAAATCCTGGCAACCACCCCTAAGGGTGTACATGGGGGTATCCAAGGTTCAAAAATTCTCCCAAAAAGTATTTTCTTTTTAATGTTCTCCCATGGGGTAACTCATGAAAGAAAAGCTTTGTGGGCGAAAATTTGGTCCGTTTTGCTCTCTAACCGTTTAGTCGCGAGAGGGTCTTTGTTTAACGAAAATATGCTAAAAATTGCCAAAGTGAACAATAAGTTGTAGAAAAAGGCCTAAAACCGTAAAAATAGGAAAGAAACTCTCCCCCTACCCACTAAAAACGTTTCCTGAGCAGAAGGATGGGTTGTAGTCGCGGTGCTTCAGCGTCACAGCCCTTTCCCCTTGCCTACGAGGCAACTCAAAGACGAGGGTTTAAGAGGGCCCGAAGGTTCAAAATTTCTCCCAAAAAGTATATTTTTCTACGTTTAAGGGGTAACTCGCGAAAGTGGAGCCCTTTAGCCAAAAAATTCGTCCGTTTTGCTCTATCTCTAACCGTTTTAGGCGCTAGAGATTCTTTTTTGAAGAAAATAAGCTAAAAATTGCCATAGTGAACAATAGGATGTAGAAAAGGGCCTAAAAACCGCAAAACAGAAAGGAAACTCTCCCCCCACCCCCAAAAAACGTTTTCTAAGCAGAAGGGTGGGTTGTAGTCGCGGCGGTGCTTCACCGTTACACCCCTTCTCGAGTCTTTGGGGCAAACTCAAAGATGACGGGTTTAAGCGGGCCCTGATCATGTTCTTCAGCAAATCGCAAGCCGCCGGCAGGCCAAGCAAGCCCGGCCCCTGCCGAACGTAGTTCCCGGTGGAGCGAAGCGGATCTGGCAACTTCGTTTGGCGGAGGGGGGGGGGGGGGGCTGATTGTTTTGTTTTTTTTAACTTTTTAGGTCCTTCCTGTTTTCTTCGATACCCTCTTTCAGCCCCTTAGGGGTGGTTGGCAGGAGTTTTCGTAGGCGTTTTTGTTTTGTGGGAGTTAACCTTGAGATCCCCTAAAAATATGATGTCTCTAGCACATCTCCTTCTTGTGGGTCAGACAGACAGACACGATGTCGTTTGCATGAGCCCGCTGGATAGCTTTTCAAAGAAGAAGGGCGGGCTAAAAAGTCCTAAAGTAAAAGCCTAAAAACTTCAAAATGCCATAACTCCTTAACCGTTTGCCCTACAGGCACAGGTCTTACATTATTTTTAGTGAATACTCGTCTTTTAGTAGACAACTAATGCACAAATAATGGGCGCAATCGTAAAGAGTCACTTTTGACTAGTGGAGTAATGGGCCTGCTAATCGCTCAGCCAATGAGGAGAGGGGTGTTAAAGAACGAGTAAAACATTCGAAAACTTAACTAACATTAGCTGAGATCATGCAAAACCAATTTCTATTTTATTTGATACAAGAAAATAAAGTAGACGAAACCCTTATAACATCATCAAAATGTACCTTACATATTATGTCATTCCTTCCGTATTTCACGAGAAAGCTTTTGGAAAATTTGAAATTGTTCAAACCGCCTATGAGCTGATACCCACAAGCGTGTTCAAATACGAAAACCACGACTTGAGCGCCGATTTACAGAAGGGCAGTCCCATTGTGCCGAAACCACGGCAGGTGATCAGAGCTGGGCGCGCCGCGCGCAGCATGACGAGGACGCACGTGCGGCGGTACGCAGGGCAGCCCGCAACCCAATCTGCGGTGTACGCCTTCTGGCCCACGCGCCTACTCGCATCCGTCAGATCCTGCAATAAGACGCAATTGTGTTTACCATGTGAATAATTTTCATAAAGTAAGGGGGCAGACCTCTGAATTGAAGGGTTTGGAACAAGCAGGTCGCCCTTCCGCCAAACGGAGTTGCCAGCTCCACTTCGCTGCGCCGGCAACTCCGTTCGGCAGGGGCCGGGCCTGCTTGGCGTGCCGGCGGCGATGGTCGTGCCTTCGGCCCGACCATTTCAGTCTCGCGATTTACCGAAGTGCATAATCAAGAAAGTAATGTGACCGGTAAATCACTTTGCATATTTAAGTAAACTAAAGCGTTCGGTGGGGGGCCTGCGGCCCTAGAAATTTGCTCCTTCGACATGACAAAAGACTGTAACGGGGCAACACCGTGACTACAACCCACCCTTCTGCTTTGCTTAAGAATTTTAAAAAAAGAACCCGCGCAGATTGTATAGTGTAAATTATATATTGTTTGTCAAACAGTCTTAAAACTTGACTTTTTGCGATTCGACTCGTCTGGCGAACAAAGGCGAATCTGCGAAGCAACCGGTAACAAAGGCGAATCTGCAGAGCGCCGGTAACAAAGGCGATTCGCATTTGTTCGCCGGACGCGTCGAATTGCAAAAAGTCAAGTTTCATTGTTTTCAATGTAGCCATCTCGAGCTCCTAAACGGTTAAAGATACGGTAAATCAGAGGGTAGCTACTGACTCAGAATGTGCTGTTTTGGGGGGGTACTGCCTTTGACATTTTACGATTGGACGCTTCCTTGTACGTCTTTATGTGCAACGTGGTAATTTTGACCATATTTTCGTCGTAAAAAACACACTAGCGCCCAAACGGTGCAAGATAGAGGCCAACGGGCGAAAATTTTGTCAAAGGGGTTCTTCTTCCACGAGTTACCCCATAGGGGACCATAAAAAAATTAGATTTTTGGCTGAGCGATTAGCGAAGCCCATTGCTCCACTGACCGAAAAAGTTTCATTCTGTTTGTGTGTTTGTTTGTCTGTCTGTCCGCACGATAACTCGAGAAGGAATTGAGATAGCGATTTGGGAATTTCAGGGTCGTTTT